>JAOSBN010115483.1:0-38339 GCA_027563595.1 Erythroxylum suave
AGATGACGACAAAAACGTGCTCGTCCCTCAGATTGCGGAAACACATGTACACACCGGCTGGGAACGCCCAAATGAGGAGATTGAGGTCGAAAAAGAAGTTGGGCCAAGCTGTAGGTTGATGTTCAGAGACGGAGGCGATGATAGGAATATGAATCTTTGCGTATCCAGTGTCCCAGAGTGAGTAGAATCGACCGCTCCATGGTGCAATCACGCCTGTGACCGTGAGAGCAACCAAACCGCCTCCCATAATGACGACGATAGACCCACCAATAGCCACCAGCAAGGTTTGGAATTGTTTACCTGGTAACTGTCCTCGCAGGTAGTTGAAGAAGCCAACCAATTGAAGCAGTCCGAACACACCGAGAGCAGCCATGTGGTCACTGCTTCGGACGGGTAGGAAGCCAACGAAAGGTACTTGCATACTGGCGAGGGTTCCCAAGGCATACCAAGTGGTGTAACTGATGTACAGCCTCGAGCTGAAACGGCCCATAAGTAGCAGTGTGAAGATGTGCAGCGGGATCAAGTTGGTAATGAAAACGTACCCTCCCCATGCCGATACCATGTATCCATAAAAGAGTGCCGACATAGCGCCCCAGGTTACTGATCCCAACTTGACGGCCTTGATCCAAAGGTAGAACGTGAACACCAGCAGGAAAATTGCAATGGCTTCGTTGTCGTAACTTCCAGCAACTGAACGTGAGATGTAACCAGGAGAGATGCCCATGAATGCAGCAGCCAACAGACCAGCTGAAGGTGAAGCAGACATTTCTGAGGTAAGGAGGTACATCGCAAGAGCCGTCAAACCAGAGAATGCCGGTGCAAGCAGGACACAAATGTTTCGAATATCAACGGGTATTGCGAGGAATCGTAGAATCTTGTAGATGACGCCAGATGTTACCATGAGCCCAGGATAGAGCGTTCCTCCTGTGACTCGGCCAAGTGGATGCCATGTTCCTTTGAGATTTGTGTCAGCCGTATGTTCGATACATAGATGCTTGGGTATGTTCGTCTCTTACTGTCGTCGAACCAGTCCCAAAAACTATAGAAGCCATGTTTCACCAAGTATTTAGTTGCTCTGAAATTGAACCAAGGATCGACTACAATGTGAGGTCAGCAAGTCCAAGTAAGAATATCTTGTGAAAGTCGATGGCAGAGTTACGTTCGAGGTGAGGTGTGAGGGCACTGACATTCGTGGATGATACTCTCGAATCCTAGTGGTATGGATGTTAGCAATGGATCTTTATAGTCTCGCCAGGTCTCGACATACTGATGACACTGAACAACCGGGCTGATACTGCGGCCGCAGCAATAGTACATAGAATTATGATGCGGAGTAGACCTCTGGTACTCTTGCTTGTGGCGCCGAGCAGGACTGTTTCCGCAGCGGTGTCGGCTGCCATGATGGCCAGTCCAGAGTATATCTCAGCGCGTCCCCAAGAATTTATCGAATGTTGGTTGGGTTGACTGCGTTCATACAGTGCGAGTGCAGTAACTGGACGTGCGGACTTTGGCTGCGGATCTCAAAGTCGCAACGTATACATTCCCGCAAGGTCTTGGCAGGGACAGAACGGTTTCATCGGTACCGGGCGTCTCTACTCCGCAATTCTTCACAGATCAGTCGGCGACTATGATGGGCAGTCTTCCGATACAGTCTCACTCATTCTTCTACGACCACGACCTGGACGCTAGAGCTGGTGCATGGCAACAAGAAAAATGGCTATCTATAACCAATCTGATATTTTGACACGACTGTACCAATCCACAAATTCCATGGATATCTCAGTGAACAAAGAGACATGATTTGCCAACAGGACCTTCCTTGTGCACGCTGAACGGCAACAATCAGACTAGAGACTCCTGAGATGGAGTTCCTCTGGTAAGGACGTCTTCCCGCGTGATCTTCTGTGTTGACCTGCTTGTGTCCGCCGGCAATCTGCAAATGAACATCATGTCCAGACTGTCATTGCCTGATGGCTGGCATCAAAATTAATCCCGAAGACTCGAGTTGCTCGCTATATTCTGTTGCACAAGACAAATCAAATCTGATCGAGCAGATTCGGAAAAATTAGATGAGGTATTCTATATGGACATATTTTGTAATATAAGATAGAAACAAGGCAAGCCTCAAAGTATACCAGAGCTGTACCTAGACCCAACCCACTCGAAACAGCCCTTCCTAGGACAGGTCAAAGACAATACCAAGCTCACGTCGATTTTTTCTGTACAAAAGGACTCTCGGTTTCCATCCACTGTCCGAAAGTCTTCATCTTTGGGTGGATCTTCCGTAGCTGCTGAATATCAACACCATACCCGGTCTCGCCCAACCAGTGCAACATTAACCTCATGTCCTTCATAAACAGCAGCAATGCTCTGGCGAGCAAGCTGTAAGTTTTTGTCAACCCAGTACCAGTCTTGGCCTTGAAGACATCCGTGGCTTGTTCGAACGTCTAGTCGTCGGCCGCTAGACTAATCCCTCGGTTCTTGTATTCTTCTGGATGAAGGAACGCTTGAGCCCCAAAGAAACCAATATCGCTTGGTGCGATGAGCTGCAAGCTCCTCGGGCTAATGGTCATATCCCACATGGTTGCAAAGATCTTGGTGGCGAAACCGGGCTGGAAGTTGCTCATGAACGCCACGGGTCTCAGAATAGTGTATGACATGTTCGTACCCTTGGACTTGTCGACAAGGTGGTGCTCAATCTCGTGCTTGGTCTTGAAGTGAGGAACATAAGTCGCGCTGTCATAACTGGCATCACCACCACGATCGACACTGCTGTACACAAACATCTCGACATTGTTCTTGAGGGCGGCATCGATGAGGCCGTTTCCCTGGCGGACCTCCGGCTCGTCAAAAGGATTCAGAGTCAGGATGGACTGGACACTGTAGACACCCCAGATAGGTGCACTAGTCACCTTCTTTGCCGCGGCGAAAATCTCATCTGGCTTCTCGAGGTCGCCGGCAATGACCTTGATCTTCGGCGACTTCTTCGCGAGACGTTGAGCAGAATTCGATGACGGGTCGCGAGACACGCCGATGATTTCGAAGTCGGCGTTGGCCTCGATCAGGGCTTGAACAAGTGCGCCGCCCTGGTTGCCGGTGGCACCAGTGACGAGAATAGCTTTTGACATCGTGCTGATGGTGTGTCGACTCTGTAAAGTCCCGAAACGGTTCTGGAAAGATGAAATTCTGTTGATGTTCAACGATTGATGCTTTGCAAGGTGAATACTGGGTGATTGTCGTAGTGTTTGTCTGATGAACTGCATGGCTTGGTGAGGAGGATGAATTGCCCATGAGATCGAAGACATCGCGCCATGATATACAATTTGCCAGTCGGCGTGCAATCTGCTTCAGGGGACATCTCGCACACCCTGTCCATGAGGCTGTGGTCCATTAGTCACGGTGCATGCTGTCAGCCAGGTCTGGTTTCCACTGTTCGGAGTCAGTTGACTCCGAAGTAAGTCGCCCAATCACGATACGCGATCTTGTCGGTCAAAGTCGGTCGATTTCTCCGACAAACTTGTCTTGGCAGGAAACCTGTACCTTTGGATTTGTGAGCAATGTTTTGATCCTGATTGCCTTTTGACAGCATTGTTGCGTACGTTTACCTGCTGCATTCTCTCGGACGAAACACAGAGACGTGATGTAATCTCAAGAGATGCGATTGCCCCCATGAATGATCTAGTCTTGATGGGAAGTGATCATTCCCTCTGGAGTCATGTCTACACTACTTCACAACCGCTAAGGGTCGATGATGAACCCCAAGCATGAATGGGAACATCCGATGCTGTTGTTCAATGATTCAAGGATGGACAGTACGGCGTTATGAGCCATAGCACTGGACTTGACAAGCTACCTATCAATATATAACCTCGCACAAATGGCTCTTAGGCGCAACAAGCAAGAAACTCTCCACCACCTTGAAGAGCCATCTCGAGTTTCTGAATGTATTCGGTCCTCTGGAGAACGTTCAGGGCCAAGCGGGACGTATTTCAGGCCAGCTCATCTGTCCTTCTTCGATCATGTGGAAAGACTCACCAAATATCAAATGGGTTGCGATGTCCGTCGCCATGAGAGTCCACCAGTTCATCATGTCAGTCTTCCCGTCTTGCATGCTTTCTTCTTTGAACTTCGTCACAGTCGACCGAATCTTGTCTCTTACGAGGTGTTCCCAATGCTGGCAAAGATACGTCTTACCGAGATTTCTGGTCAACAGCCTCCTTCGGACAGCATACAGTTTGGGGTCGGTCATGGTGAACAGTGTCAGTCGCTCAGAACCTACCAAGTCACCATACCAGCGGCTTTTGGTGAAACCTGACCCCACTCTGTGAATGTGGGTGAATCTTTCTGGAGAGGAGACGGCCACCTCGTTAGGTGCGATGCGGACGTAGTGCCCATACTTTTGGTGCAAGGCGTGGACGTAGTACATCCGCTGACCAGTGATGACAGGCCACTTCGGACGGAGGTTGGTGAATCTTGCGTACATCGGAACAGGTACAGCATTGAGGACATTTCGGCTTGCAGCAATCGACCTCTGTACCCGTCACTTATTCTCGACTGTAAATGACAGTCAGGCGTTTCAACAAGACCTACCGTAATCATTGACAGGAATACAGTGAACAAGAACCCAGCGAACATGAGGTTGCGTTGGTTCTGAGCCACCTCATTATTGGCAATGTAGTCAAGGAACATAATGGTTGACAGCAAAGGAATCCCGACAAATGCAATGTTTGACAAGGACTTGGGCCATAGTTGTAGGAATCTGGGTTGGCAACCCCATCCTGGTGCAGACTCAACCTTCGCTTGCTTTTTCGTGACCCTCTTCAGCGGCTATATGGTTGCAGGAAACTGGGTGCATGAGCAAGCTCATTTGCTCGCCTACCTTCTCCAGTGTTTCACAGGCTGGACTCCGCTCTTCCAAGACTTTAAGCCGTAGTACACGTAGCATCGCCCTGTAGTCTCTCGCCAACACTATCTCAATGGCTACGCTCGATGCCATTCGGCGCACCACCTACCAGCGCGGTCCCGCTATCGAAAAGATCTCAACCTGGTAAGATAGCGAAGGCATACCTAAGCGGTCTGAAAGGACTGGTGAAACAGCTTACCCACACTTTTGCAATATGGTCAAACGTGGTGAACGTATCTCAGCATCCATTTGAGTAGAGCTACGGTCTGAGCTCGTAGTCGGATCCTGCGGTCAGCCGAAACTCCGGCTAAGTGGTCAGATGGCTGGTCACCAGGGTCGGGAACATCCTTTGCGGTGTCAGCAAAGGAATAGGGCTCCAAAGTCTACATAGTCACGAGAAGATCTGCTGTTCTGTTCTGATTGTGCATTGTTCATGTCGCCATAACAAATACAAACGCTGTGGGCGTCTGCTGTCCGACCCAACTGGTATCGTTTGAGATTCTGCAACGAAACATTCTGGGAAATACTTTAGCCTCGCAAGGCATCGAAACATTTTCGCTGAAAAGACTGCGCGGATAAAGAAATGTGTTCTCGGAATGATGGAACCATTGCATTACCTCCAGATGAATGGGTGATCAGTTGCTATAGTGAAAAGAGCCCCTCCAACCAGCACAATCGTTCTTTCCTATGTCCAGAAGTGATGGTGCAACCTAGTTCGCATGGAGAGGTCTCCTATCTTGTACATAATGCCAACCGCTCACGGCGTTCACCTACAATGAACACGCTTGTAGCTCTCTCTGGCTGCAGACGTCGATTCACTGGTTGAGTGAGGTTGATTTGAGACAAGTATCGTGGTGCCGGAGCGATAGCACTTCAACTTTGAGGGTCTTCGAAGCGACGATATACTAGGAGACATACATGTCGCACCGCGACATCACCGAGCAGCCTCACCCGTACGTGTCCTCATGAGAGAACATCCATGTCCCCGGAGGTCGGTGTCGGTCACGGTCCCCGTCAAATTGATCTTTCTCAAAGACTGTTGAACCCACATGCTCTATTCAAGCGAGGCAGTCACATCCGAAATCTCGCACTCGTGGCAAATTGCTGGGCTTAGCAAGGTGGGATCACGACAGGGAGCCGGCCCCGATAGAGGGAAGATTGAACGAAATACATGATCTGACATATCAACAGCATGGTCTAGATCTTCGGTTGATGATGGATCTGAGGCTGAGCTTGTCGACCACGTCTAGCAGCTCGTATATTGGTAAGGAACATTGCCACAAGCACAGCATCCGGAAGCGCAGTGATCGTACGTTTCTACCACTATGTCCGAGTCGAGGTAAACGCCAGGTCTTAGAATACACAATGATGTGTTGATGGTCATGCAAAGAGTTACGAGCTGTCGCTGATCGTGCCAAGGTCGAACAAGACCTGGACTGTTTTCCTTGAAAAGTCGCTCATGTGTGTGATTGTTCATCAATGTGGCTGACGCATCGTCACACTTGCGCAGTTTTCCGGGGCAATAGTCAGCCGTTCCCGGTGGTCCATGCAAGGAAAGTCGTCCGAGTTTCTACTTCGGCACCGAGACGCACCGGAACGACGTTCGGAGTTAGCTGACTCCGAACCACAAAGCGTAACTCTCATTGGTGTCTCGCTGTATTTCCAGTGCTACCTTCATTATGATGTCCTGTGTCGATCAATTTGAAATACCAGACACCCCGGCCGAGCCATAGACCTTTAGCCAGAGATGTCAACACCATCTAAAGCCTTCGCCGAGCATCTGTTAGTATGCTGCGTCACTGTTCGAGCCGCAGCCTGCATTAGTACCAGGTTTCAACGACTATATTAGACGCCGATTCTGACGAGTAAATCTAGCAACACCATCATCATCAGCAGTCGTCCCTTCAGCAATCCTCCAACACAGGCTCTCACATCTTGAGCGAGCCCAAGGACTCCAGGTCCGGTCGAAAGTCCATGCAGATCGCCAACCGTGCGCGTATTCGAGAAAAGCCTTCCTTCCGACGGCTCTGCAACGGGCCACAAGGGATCGTCGAGTCACTGACACGCTGCCACTACGCGTGTAGAGATCCTTGAGCGCCCCATAAGGCCTGTCACTAATATCCACAACCAATAGGGGCCGTATCGTCTCCAGCCGAGTGGAGTCGGACATATGGTCAAGAAAATCCCCGGGCTAGCATCATCAAGGGTCTAAGCCATATGTGGCAGATATGGTCGACACAGGCAAGCCTCTGTTACGGAGCTTTTCTGAGGGGTGGGAGGAGCGTATCACGTGATGGGTCCATAACACCTGGGCTTTTCTCGTCATTCAACCGGTACGTTCTCGTTGCGACCATCTTGGTCAAAACATCAGTCGATGGGACAGTGCGACAGGTCTTCGAACTTTGAAATTACTGATTAGTGCTCAGCTTTTTTGTTCGATTGAACAAAGACTCCATCGTCATTTCGTCGTCTCATCGTTCCTCACGCGCCTAATCATAGACAAGACTGAGAATGCAATCGCTGAACGAAAATACCGAAACTGGAGAAGAGGTTGAGCCCCTTTCGCCACCTCTCAATCACTCCAATAACAGGCGCAACAAAAGATTCCAAGCTTGCGTATCATGCAGAGCGACTAAGACGAAATGCTTGCCCTCGGACAAATCTGACAGTTGTCAGGCGTGTGTTCGAGCTTCTCGAACTTGTATCATGCCTGGCCCTCCGAAACCACGGATCAAATCTGCTCAGAAATTCTCAGAACTCGAGAGGAAGATAGAACTGCTGACAAATGCTTTGGCGGGCAAAGATCCACCTCAGCAGACCGAACAAGACATAACAGAACCGCGACAAAACGCCCGAACTTTTCGAGCTGATCCTCTTAGGAGTAACAAGTCTCCTTCGCACGACCCAGATGATGACGATGTAATGCAGTCTGTTCCCTACGATGACACATTCTCACCTGTTTACGTTGACTCACATGGGGATACTCGACCAGATGTTGTGCAAGAGGGCCTGATTGGAAGAGAAACTGCGACACATTTGTTCGTTCATTGGAAGACCAACATGAGTTCTCTCGCGCCTGTCGTTTTCCTTCCACCAGACGCAAATGTTGCCGATATTAGAGAGACTAGACCACTTCTCTTTCTGGCGATCTTGACTGTTGCAAGCGCATCCAACTATCCTGCAATGTCAGCGCAACTTGTCACTCGGCTTACCACAGAGCTGGGTCAACAAATCTTTGTGCGCGGCAACCAAAATGTTGATATAATTCTGGCAATTTTGCTATTCTCTCAGTACTATTTCCAGCCTGGAGGAGCTGCAAACTTGGCACCTTCTCAATATACATACGCTGCCATCGCCATGTGCTCTGACTTAGGTTTACACGCAAACGCAAAGGGGATTACGCTCGAACATACAGAATCCCTCACAGAGGCTGCTAGAGTGTGTCTGAGCGAGTGGTATGCTGCGTCTATGTGAGTTCAGTCAGCTCAGCTATTGTTTCGTATTTGAGATAAGGACTACTGACTTATCGATTTCAGAACCTCTGTGTTGCTGACTCGCAACACACTTCTCCCACACCACCCAGATCTTGACAGGTACATTGCAATCCTAAGTCAAGACTACATACAATTAGATGCAAGATTATTCAGTCTGCTAAAGTTACAGCGTATTTTGGAATCTGCAGCTGTACTTTTGGACGCGTTCGAGAGCAAAAGTGAGAATGCATTCGACGAGCCGAGCACACAATACAAAATCAGTATGCTTCAGCAGCAAGTCACTGCCTGGGAACAAGAAGTGCCAGAAAACTTCGATCACCGTGAGTAACGAGAATCTTGGGGCGCAGCTACAGGTGCTGATGGTTACACAGGTTTGAAGCAACATGGCCTTCACACTGCATACTTGCAGATACATGCAATTGCAGTACGATGCTTCATTCGAAGAATGGTGCGTTTGAAACAAGGAAGTAATTCTTCTAATACAGCACAAGAGAGTGATGTGATGGGACTGACACCGCCACACTTTGCGTGTCTTACTAAATGCCTGGAAGCTGTCAAGGCTGTATCTGACATCTATCTTTCCCTCGAAATTCCCTTGGCTCGCTGCTTACCGAACAGCTATCTGTTCTGGAACATCAACGCAGCGGTCATCTTGATCAAGCTGGCTCATTTTGGAGAAGTTGTGACAAAGCTTCAGCGCTCATCTGCCAATGTTGGAAACAAGGCCAATTTGGTGCCCTTTGAAGTCACAGTCATTTACTATCTAGATGCTGTGGCAGCAAAGATGGACCAAGTCTGTCAAGACGGCTATTTGCCCCAAGCAAAACCTTTCATCAAGGTCATTCAGAAATTGAAGCCATACTACCTGCAAAAGAGATCCATCTGTATCAGCTCAGACGGCCACGGTGTCCTCGTTGAGCAAGATGGATCGACATTGCATTGCGAGAGACCGTCTTACTCGAGATCTACGTCTGGAGATGTACGTGTACAAACACAAGAGATGATGAGATCTCACCAGTACAGTCACTCCCCATTGCAACAGGCAGCGTCGTCGCGAGAAAGTCTATCACATAGCGGTTGGACACCATCCTCAGATTTTTCACAAGGTCCGTTTCAAGCGCCGCCCTTTCCAGGATCTTACGGTGATCAGATGGGGAATCCCCACGAGAATCTGAGCGCAGCTTACGATCCATATACGTATGCCAATACAGATTGGTCTGCTCTATCTCTGGATCCTAACGCAGTACAGCAGCTCGATTCTTTTATGTTTGCCGAAGAGGACAATGCTTGGATACAATCGCTGCTCTAATCGAGAGACAACATTGTCTTATCTTTGGTCATTGGCGTAATCTTAGTACGTAAGCCCAAACAAGACTGCTTGCAGATCGCGCCAGACATCTAATGGGACCGAGAGGAAGGCTGGCTGCAGATTAAGGGCGTCCTGCCTAAGCTAGAGCGTTTCCTCAGACACTGTCGAGTCCTTGCGTTCAAAAGCGACTGCGCTCCGAAGCTAAATCGCTCGCCACGAAGCCACAGAGCTCGGTGAGAGAGTCACTGCCTAAAAAGTGGCAAATTTTTTGAGAACACTAGATGAAAACAAGCTCCCTCGTCTTTGTGATCTGAGCCTAGGTGGCCTCATATGATCCCACAATTACGTCGGTCTCAAGACAGTGATTGACCCCTGAAAGAACTCTGGAACTATACAGGGCTGTTGCGCTTTGAATTGTGGAGCATGGAAAGTATGCGCTCTTACCGCTCATCGACGCGAGATGATTGACTCAACCATGCCTTCAGCCCCTAAGACGGCTCGGGAGTTGCGGCGGTGTGGTCTGTTTGTATCAAGGCAATGATCTCCTGGTCAGGAGGATCACTATTCGCTGAGCCGCATTTTGGCTGCTCGTGGTTCATGTGCCTACCTGGTCCAGGACCTGCTCAGCATGTTGGCTGGCTGGCTGGCTGGACCAGTTTTGCCACACAAATGCTAATTTACGCTGCTTAGCATAATCTGCGCCACCGGTGAGGCAAACGATGCTGGTTGCATTGGCGTAGAGTATGTTGGAGAACAGTCTTCACACGAATCGATCTTAGCGAATGACATCGTGGATGATGTGAGGAGCTACCCGGGAGCTCCTCGTATAATGAGACGATGTTGTTCGGAGCGTGATTGTATTGTCAAATCTGCTTGGTTGTCGCGAACTGATCTCCTGTTCTATAGCGAATCGCTTGCGAACGCAATCTCCGCCGGTAATCTAAAGCTGGCACGATAGTATTTCTTCTTTGGCGAGACGAGTCGAATATCATGAATCTCGACGTCGTCGTCAGTGGGCTTTACTTCCGCACCGAGGTGCTTCGAGACCTTTTCACACACTTGCTTGACTTCCTCTTCGGCTGTGTCTAGTTTAGGCTGAAATGTGTACACGTGTATCATCGGTAACTTCCGTGGGGTGTGAGGTCTGAACTTGATTTCGCGGCCTTGAAACAAACCTCTGAAGGCATCAAGAAATTCCACAGCCGATGCCGGTAAATTCATTACGTAGTGATCGAAGGCTCGAGGTTCTTTGTGTCTGATCATGGCCTTAGCTTTCATCCTCTCAAGTTCCTCCAGATGCGCCGGTGATGCGCCGCGGGGGAACCTGATCCTTGGGTATTGTTCAACCCTCCTGGGATGACTTGCCAGCTTCTGTGCGGACTCGCGGATGAAGGCCCTGCCGTCCATGCAGAATGCACTGACAAAGTCTGAAACCTTGTTCCGGTTGATCGCCCACTGCAGCCCGACAAAGGAGCTTGGATTCAAGTCATTGGCCATCACAAACACTCTCTTCGCCCCAGCTGGCACGGCGAAGGGCCCAACCCCAGCCATCACGTCGCACACTGCCTGGCCGGGTTGGAACTTGGCGACCACACGCTCATGCTCCGACGCAAGTCGCGTGTTCCAGTACACATCAGCGAAGTTGAAGCGAAACTCACAGCCCTGCTCGATTTGCGTCACGTTGAGATCGGGGTCGCCCGCCAGGATCTCGTAAGGAAACGTCCGGAACTCGGACTCACTTCCCACGTCGAGGGTCTTGTTGATGACCGTGCGCACCGTCGGGTTCTTGTCCACCATCACCTGCCCGATCACGTACTTCCACGGCAGGTACTGGGCGCGGAGGTTGACGTGCGCGATGTGGCCGACCTGGGCGAACCCGGCCGGCGTCTCCTTCTGGTCGTCGGGAAGGTCGGGCAGGACGGCCTCGAAGATGTTGTGCATCGTCCAGTTGTCGTACGTGAGCTCGAGGTCGTGGGGGCGGACCTGCACGGTCCCGTCGTCGACTAGCGCCGTCAGTTGCGCCGACCAGCTGGCCGGACGGTCGGCCTGCACCATCGGGTTTAGGACGATGCGTTTCGCGCCCGGCGTGCTCTCGTCGTCGACGACAAGTTTGAGACCCTTGAGGTACAACAGCTCTTTGGAGCGGGTGAGTGCGGTGCGGACTTTGGTGATGAGTCTTGGGTTGGACACGGTCACTGCCGTGGTCGGGATGACTTTTCTGAAGATTGACCGATCGAGTTCCTTCATGCCCCTGACAACGGGCGGGATGCTGAAATCTGTCAGGTCGGAGGCTTCCATGGTGAATAATTTCCGAAATGTCGAGAAGGTGCGTCGGAGGGTCGATGCCATGGAATTGTGCAGTTCCAACGAGTGACGGGAGCTCTAGACTGAAAGATTGACGAAGTGCCACTTTGCTGAAGGCCTGGTCGAGAGAGTCATAGCAAGGCTGGTAGGAAATTTTTCGTATTGGCTTAGTGCAGCCTTGCGGGCAACGCGTCCGAACGCGCCTGTCGCGATTATCGGTTCCATCATGACGTAGTGGTCACCAGAAACATATCGCGTTTGGTAGTGTTGGCAGAGCCAGATGTGTTGCATGGCAAGATCGTGACATTGTCCTTGCAAACTACTAGCATTGGCTTCAGCTATGTCGAAGCGCACACTCGATTCGTTCTTCAAGTCTCCCAACAAGAAGACCAAACTTGAGGTTGTGGTGCCAGACGTCAAGGATCTTGCTACCAGTGTTAGCCCTCCAGGCTTGACAGAAGACAAAAACCAGATCGAGGATTTAATACCAGAGTCATTGACGTATACTACTCATGAAACATACCCATTTCCAATAGCAAACCTTCCATCTCATATATCGCAACCTATTGAGGATCTTTTGACAACATCCTCTGGGAAAGAAATCAAGAACCAGCCTCACCTTGATCTCCTTTACTTCCAGCCGTTGATATCCCAACCCGCAGCTACCGACCTATTCAACCATCTCAGATCAACCCTGCCGTTCTACCGCGTGAAATATACCATTACTAAGTTCGGCAAGCCAGTGCAGATCAACACACCTCGCTTCACAACAGTCTTTGGAATAGATGACACATCTCGCTTCCAGACAACCTCTTCACCGACATCTGAGCCGAACACCACCGAAATCAAGACTAAGATCGTCGAGACATCGAATTCGTCAAAACAGGTCGCATCAGCGAAATACTCATGCACTCCTCGACCCATCCCACCTTCATTGTCTCTCCTCTTGAATGCCACAGAAGCATTGACCGGCGACACATTTAACTTCTGCCTAGTCAACTACTACGCAACTGGCAACGACAGCATCACCTACCACAGCGACGACGAGCGATTTCTCGGCCGGAACCCTTCCATCGCATCATTCACCCTGGGCGCAACACGAGACTTCCTGATGAAGCACAAGCCAGCGGCACAGGGCAAGCCGGAGGTCGAATCGACGCCACTTAAATTAAGTCTCAAGAGCGGTGATATGATCTTGATGCGTGGTGAGACCCAAAGCAACTGGTTACATAGCATACCCAAGCGGAAGGGTGGAGACGCCGACAAGGGCCGGATCAACATCACGATGAGGAAGAATATGGTCCCCGGAGGTACGGAGAATTACTACCGGTACAACGTTGGTGACGGTGAGGTGTACAGATGGAACGCGAAAGCGAAGGAAATGCAACCTGTGGAATCTTGATCCCCTAGTGAGCGACATGCTCATCTTTGTAACACACAGCGTCGAATCTGATTTTAGGCCAATGGCAGTCCGCACTCCTGAGCGGAATCGCGATTTAACCCCCATCCTTCTGCTCGAATAGCGTTGGCAATGTCCATGACAATCGTTCGCCCGAAGACAACGGTCACCCGTCAGCAAGAAATCCCAATCCACGAGGCGCTTCGCAGGCGCCATGTTCCAACCACCGTTCGTCTTCGAGACGCGACGTGATAGACAGCGGTGTGGGAGACTATGAGAGCAGATGCGGACGGAGGATAACCGGAGGTGAATGAGGACAAGCGCATTGGGTTGCGGATTCGTCTGAGAGCGTAGAGATCACTGGTATGAGGATTGTGACTTGGTGGAGATTGGCGAGATCAGCACCTTGAAGTACTGGAAGGGCTCTAGAACTCAGGAGACTATTCTGAGCAGCGCGCGGGAGCTTATCAGGGGAAGCATGTTCGTGATTCGAGCAAGACGTGACGGACAGAAGTACATGAATTGAGGTCAGGTCGTGGAAACCGCTCATCTATACATATGACATATATTACCGTTTGTTACATCCACACGCAAATTTTACAATGGTTCGTTGATACCCTTGCTTTTCGACGCGACCGTGTTCACGATACCACGCCTCGACTCCTCCCAGATTTTCCTTCCTCCGTCGAGGTTCTGCGCCAGCTCCTCGAAAGAGACGGTCCCAAGGCCGTGAATGGCCTTTCTCATGTACGCGACTACAATCGCCACCTTCTCCCAGTCGACGTCCTCCTTGCCCTTCCAGAGATTCCTCCACACGGCCGCGGCGAGCACCGCGTCGCCCTGGATCATTCCTTCGTCGTAGGCGGCCAGCAGACCTCGCCACTGGATGAACAAGTCCTTGAGATACCGGTTGCGAATGCCGCGTGCGCCCATCGAGTGTAGGATCAGCATCTTGTCTTCGGCCGCATTCGAGAAGTGCTCGATAAGGTACCGCTGATAGTCGCGGAATTGTTTCATGTCATCCATCGCCCGTAGCCGTACCGTCACCAGGTACATGTGTAAGTAGGTGATTTGACTCCATGTGCTGAATGTCGGCTCCAGACCGATTTCCTTGAACCAAAATGTATCCGTTTCGGGAACCCCGAGATCCTCGCCCTCTGCTGTCTTTGTGGGTCCTTTCTCAGTCAGGACGCGCTGTCGCTGGTCTTCTGGGATAGTGTATGGGGCTTGGGCGGCGCAGGATTTGAAGTATGCTTCAGTGAGGCCGTAGGTAATGTAGGACTCCGTGGTGGATTTGGCTGTCTGGCGCAGCTTGAGAGCCAGGTTGTCCGTTAGGCTTGAGCCGCCTCTGCGTCCGATCGAAGAATTCAGGTGGCGCTGCATCTCGGCTGTTGATAACTCGGGAACCTTGGGCTTTGGCTGTTGAGGGGAAGATTCTGCTGGGTTCAGTGGGTTATGTGCTGTCGGGTTGGCTGTCACAGTGCCAGTAGTGATTGGAGGTGGCTCGGTCAGTGGTCGCGTGTCAGGGATCTGGTTCTGCTGCCATACTTTGCTACTGGACGAGATGTATCGGCTTGAGATCTTTGATGCTTGTCGGAAGGACGGTGTCGTCTGTGGAAGGAACATCAGTCATGGACAAAGCACTATGGGGAACAACAAACCATTCTTTCAGCATGGGCATGTTTCCGCAGAGCTCGCATGCATTGCGAGCACACGTTATAGGTGCTCATACTGGGTTTTTGACGGTAAGACGGTAAGACGGTAAGGTCTTTGGAACTGATTGTCCAGAGCGATTGCTGAGTCGCTAAGGTTTAATTCGTGTCAGCAGCATGGGACATAAATTCATGGATGATCGACGCGGTCGTCAACATCGTCATCGACTTCCTTCCTGACTTAATGCTTGGCAGTTGATCAAGTCCAACTGGGTTCAATTCTGCCACAGAAGTCCAGCACGACTTCTCTCTTACTACTAATAATTGTCGGTGGTGACCACAGCTGGCACATGAGTGTTAATCGGCTATAAACTGTGTACACAATTTGATGGGGAGATTACGTCTTTGACAAAGGAGTCCGGGCTCGCTCACTGGGAATATTAAATTTGCTACAGCACCGAGCCGCGACTCGTAAGATCACCTTTGATATCTGCCGCTGGACATCTCAACAGGTGTCCGGTCACCATGAATGATGTCAACCTGTCCGTTAAGTCATGCGATCCTGCTGTGCCTGTACAATCAATCGACACGAAGCAAATACAGAAGTCACTGCTCATGATTTGGTAGGTATTCCATACTCTTGCGTTTGTTTTCACTGGAGTACATTACAGCAGAGCTTTCCACATCTCTATATATATGACTGTAAGTTCTCGAAATTCGTGAAGCAAAACAAAGAACATTCACGTTTGTGAGTTACAGAAGCTGTACATACAAATAATGAGGGTACATGTTTTCCTACTCTTTCTAGTCTGAGCAGGCAGTTGGGGGTTTCCTTCCATGCAGCCATCGCTTCACCAAAGATCACATCGCTTGCTTGTTCGTTCTTTGTTGCCATGATGTCTATATACTTTGTGCTTCACCTATATGTCGCCATCATCACTAAAAGCGAGATCAATTTCTTCTATTATGGCTGGGTAAGTTGCAAGTTGAGGTATACAGTACTGAGACGACACACCTGATCCTGATTGATCATTAGCTAGACTGAGATGGAGTTTACGAACACGCACGAAGCACCAGAAGTGACATCTAGTGATATGGCTGACAACGATGGGCTCAATCAAGAATTGGCAGTTGCACACACTGGTACCTCTCCGCGAACGCTTTGTTTGAGACCACGCTTTCGACGAGTTTCCACTTCTAAACCAACAGGAGATGATCTCGCCTCTCTGTCTATTGTCACCCCTAGCGATTCTATTCACAGCAAGATAATAAGCGAGGTTTATCAGCTCGATCGCATGCTCGAAGATAAACTCAAAGATGAGAAGCTGCCAACTAGCGATGATGCAACGGCTATCACAATTAGAACGTCGAGTCCATACCACAATTGGGAGTGTGGATTTGGCTTCGCCGGCCATGTTGACGAACCAGAGGAAATCCCAAACACCAAAGCTGAGTTCATTGAAGCTGTCAAGGGAGAGATCACCACTATAGGCTTTATTCAGAACGGCTTGACATCCTACAGTGAGGCCATCAACTCCGGTGTCCACCACGCCTTCTCCACAGACTTCTTGAAACACCAAACCGATGCCACTCACAAGACCATCGGTCAGCTTTTTCAGATCTCTCGTCATTTGCAGAACGTGATCAAGGATGTTGAAGTTGTCCAAGAGAGTTCCAATGAGGTCAGCACAGAATTGAAAGAAGCCTACGCTCACGCACAACCATGGATCCAGCGCACTCGTGCCATTCTCGTGTCGTCTCATGTCTTCTACAAGATCAACTATGTGCTCGGCTCGGACAAGAACAAGCAGCACTGACTAGTCAACCATGGCTCGGGTTTGTGCACTGTTTATCCTTTGGCCCAACTTCGTTCATGGCTGAATACAACATCTGTCAGTACAGAGATTCGACAGTCATGATTCCGGTCGGATTGGGTTTTAGATTGCATCGAGGACCTGTTGATCAAGCAGTGTTCAGGCGGAAATGGCAGGCATCGAAACAGTGTTTCAGGGGGAGGCGCCTCAGCCGACCAGCCCGATCAGATAGCGTCAGCCACATTAGTAAATGCCATTGTTCTGTTGTGCTCGGTCCACTCTGCAGTCGTCATAGCCTGATCAAAGTCTTTGTCCGCCTGTGAGACTGCTGCAAAGCCAAGTCCACTTGAGAGCAGCTGAAAGAAACAATTTCCAGGAGGAGAGCTTGTGCAGGTACGCAGCCAGCAGTGCCACGGGCTCGGAATGAGACAGGCGGAGAAAGGTGGTCTATGCGGCTAACAAATCCGAAATTTGCCCTGTGCACTGGCCTGCGCGGATAAATGCATCGGCGATGATACGCATGCGGCTGCTGGAATGATGGCAGTGGCGGCCCTTGTTCCTCACGCTTGTTCGTCCGGCGCTCGCCAATCTTTTGTCACTCGAAGTCCAGGACCACTGGCTGTCCCCAAGTGTCTGGGTTCCCCTTCCCGGTGTCCACCTGTGCTCTCGCGGTCGCTGATTGTTGTGAATGCTCATCACTGCTCTTTCCGGTGTGCTGTCGGACCGTGTGCTGTCTGGAAATCTTCGAGGACGAGTTTGAGCGCTATGTCATATGATGGCTGCTTGTTCATCATGTCTACCAAATAATATTGGATCATCATAGGCATTTCGAGTTGAGCTAGGAAAGCTCGGTATTATCAGGTGGCGGATCGTGCCACGACTGGACTGGTCCAGGCCTCCCAGCTTAAAACAAAGTCAATCGCGGCTCGCACAAGGGTACTCGAATCGAGATTAAGTAGTTTATTGCCTTCGTGAGTGCGGCTCATGCGCATGAATTTCGGTGACGGGTAAGACACTCTCGATCTCGCAGCTGCTGCTGGCTCGTTGAGGAGAAGAAGCGGAAGCTGCTCGCAGTCTTGCTCTCGCATTTCCACTGAGGCTCTGGCCACGCTTGTCACGACCGAGTCTTCGTGACTAGGCCAAAGTCTGTTGTTCCAGCCCGTACTACTACTGCTGCTGCTACTCCTCATTTCGCACCACGGGACTTAGTACATGTTCTCAACCTGCGCATTTTTCTGTAACTCATTTGTCAGACGTCGTCTTTCAGCCTTCCAAAAGTACTTTCCTCCAGCATCATACCGATTCCATCTTTCGACACGAATCCTCTAAGCAATGTCACCTTGAACGCTGTCACTGACTGCCATTGCACCGCACGCGCTACGTCATAGTGCTGGCACAATACAGGCTTGCCGTTGCGGGCATACGAGCAACCCCGGTCTACACGAACGACGATTGGGCTCTTGATTGACGGCCATGGTTGCGGAGGATGACTACGATTATGGGAGTAATCTCTCCACGCCCTCGCCGCCCTCACCGGACGCAGAGAACTCAGACTACACATCGTTAAAGAGATCATTGTCGCGTATTCACAAGCCCGTCAAACATTCGAATCATGTACCACCGCTCCTCGACCCCGGTCACCTTGACCCAAAAGTCCGCAAAAGCACACCCTCACTGGCCGCAATGCGTTTGGATATCCCGCAGGCGCCGCTGGCAGCAGAAACTGCTCTGGCCGCATTACAACATCTTCCTACACCACTGCTTGTGCTTTCCTCTCTGAAAACGATTGTCCTGGCGAATGAGGCGATGGGTCGACTGTTGAGCTTGAGAGATGGCGAGGACGATTCGTACCAGGCGCAAGAGTCAGTCACGGAGCTGCTACGAGGACAAACACTTTCACAGATTGGAATTGACATGATTTCCGATGGAGTCCCCATATGGTATGTAGAGAGTTGTCCATGATTAGAACCGAGGTCTGACTGGCTCTAGGGTGAGCTGGGAGAAATTTCTTGAC
The DNA here is from genome assembly GCA_027563595.1 of Erythroxylum suave. Lineage (NCBI taxonomy): Eukaryota > Viridiplantae > Streptophyta > Magnoliopsida > Malpighiales > Erythroxylaceae > Erythroxylum > Erythroxylum suave. The sequence goes on from JAOSBN010115483.1 coordinate 18,890, forward strand.
AACCTGGCTGCTGGCATATCACAAGAGGACGCTGACAGTCCATCGCCATTACACCCAATCAACAGCGGAGAAACCACTCCCATAGCAGGTCCAGAATCCCACCGGGATCCATCACACTCTCGTGGTCGCTCCCCAGCGCGAGACCGATCACTCACCCGAGATACAGTCGTTGACGTGATAATATCCTCTCAAAGTCTGCAGTCACCAAGCCACCCTAGTCACCGACATAGACATCATAAACCCAGGAGCTCTAACGTACAGTCAACCTGTAGAATGATCATCAGTATATGGGCTTTGGATGATCAAAGGTTCTTCACATTGACATTTACTAGCTCTCCGAATCAGAAGTCGAGGAACTCACACATCCAACACATACCAAGAGCGAAATCGAGTGCCTCATCAAAATCAACTCATTCCACTCACTCTCATACACCTACGTCTTCGAGATCGAGTTCGGTGGTGACTTCGCCGTCTGAAGTGTCACTGACCTCTTCGACATTCCCTCCTATAGGTGCACCCTCGAAGTGTTCGGCACCAACCGCTGTGACTGACTTCCAGAAAGTGACTCGGATGAAGGACGCCATGTTGAACGCTATGGAGATTCCAGTTTTGGCAATGTGGCGTGACGAGAGTGTCGTGTTTCCCAATCAAGCTGCACGAAGATTACTGGCTGTCACTGCAGACCCTACCTCGGATGACAGCTATGATTTCATGTCTCGCTTCAGACCGTGGACTGCCGACTTTGAGAGGGAGTTGGAAGAAAGCGAAAACCCAATTATCAAACTGTGTAGAACGCAGAAAGCTTTCAGTAGATGGCAAATCGGCCTGATCAACGAGAAGTCTGGAAAAAGATCATGTTACGATGTGAGTGGCCATCCAGTGACTGACGAAAAGACTGGCGAATTTTTTGCTGGGTTGATCGCTTTCAAAGATGTAACTGAGTACACCGAAAAGATTGCCATGCAGACAGCTGAAAACGAGCAACAATTTCAACTAATATGTGATACGATGCCACAAATGTTGTGGACGACTCGGCCTGACGGATACCATGATTACTTTTCGCAAAGATGGTATGACTACACCGGCCTGACACCGCAAAATTCACTGGGTCTTGGATGGAAATTGCCATTCCATGAAGACGACATGCCTGAGACTGGCCGTCGGTGGCAACACTCACTGAATACGGGCGAGGAGTATCTGACCGAATATCGATGCCAGCGGTACGACGGAGAGTGGAGGTGGATGCTGGGTCGTGCTCTTCCACTGAGAGACTCAAAGACCGGAAAGATTATCAAATGGTTTGGAACCTGTACAGACATTCAAGATATCGTTGATGCGAGGCTGGCCAGTCAGAATGCTCGACAACAGCTTATTGATGTCTTGAAGCATGCCCAGATGACGATGTGGACCATCGACCAGAACGAAATTCTCACTTTCTTTGAGGGTGACGCACCTGATCTACCTGATTCAACACCCTTGAGAGATTCGATCGTTGGAAAGAATGCTTATGATGCATTTCAAGACTATCTGAATCTTGGAGCGTTCAAATCGTCGGTCCGGAAAATCCTTTCTGGGTCATCAAACTTGGAGGCGTTGGAAGTCAAGGAAATCGATGATAGATATTTCAGGTTACGTTTGATACCACAACGTGTCGAGTCAAGGCCAAACGGAACTGTCAATGAAGATGTTGTCACTGGAGTCGTCGGCATCAGTATGGAGGTCACACAGCTGAGGAAGAAGGAACAGGAGAATGTCAAGCTCTTAGCAAATGAGAGTGCGGCGAAAGAGGCCAGCAAAATGAAGAGCAGTTTCTTGGCCAACATGTCACACGAAATCAGAACACCTATCGCTGGTGTCCTGGGCATGTCAGAACTCTTGATGGATACCAGTCTGGACAGTGAGCAACTTGAATTTGCACAGAACATTCAACGATCTGCCAATTCGTTGTTGACGGTCATCAACGATATTCTGGATTTCTCTAAGATCGAATCTGGTAGACTCGATATCGAGGAGGTACAATTCAGTCTTTCTATCGTTCTCAAAGATGTGGCCAAGATGCTCTCTTACGCCGCCCAAAGGAAGAATCTGGAATTCACAAGCGACCTACAGCTTGGTAGCACAGGTGATCTGGCATTGCTTGGTGATCCAGGACGTATCCGGCAAATTCTTACAAACCTGCTTACGAACAGTATCAAGTTCACTTCCACTGGATATGTCAAACTAACAGTCAGAATACTGAGAAATACTTCAGACACTACGACTGTCGAGTTTGTGGTGGAGGACACCGGCATAGGCATTGAAGAGGAGGTCAAGAAACGATTGTTTAGACCGTTCAGCCAAGCTGATTCAAGCACAGCTCGACGATTCGGTGGAACTGGGCTTGGACTTACGATTTCAAAGAATCTGGTGGAACTAATGCATGGTGAGATCAATCTGGAATCGAAACTGGATTGTGGCACGAAAGCGATGTTCAAGATACCTTTCAAGAAACCAGAATTTGCCCCTGGTACATCGACCCCCCTGGTTGAGCTGGGCGCTTTGCCTGATCGCTTACACTCGGAGGTTTCCTTGTCTTGTAATGATTCATCAATGGACGATACCAAGGTAAAACGGTTGTCGCCTCCTCTGCAATCACCTCAAAGCATGACAAGCATCAAAATGGCGCCAACATCATCTACCAATCCCGTGCCCAGTCATGTCGCGACCGAAGTACAAAGAGACAAGTTTCATGTTCTTGTTGTTGAAGGTAATGATTGCTTATCACATTTAACCGATTGGTAGCTAACATACTCAGATAACCCTGTCAACCAGCAAATTGCAATCAAGTTCATCCGCAGTCTCAAATTCTCGGTCAGCGCTGTCTGGAACGGTAAGGAGGCTTTGGAATATTTGCTCACTGCGACCAACCCGGAAATCACTCCTGAACAGGCTCGGAAATACCCAATACCTTCCTTAGTTCTGATGGATTGTCAGATGCCAGTACTTGATGGCTATCATACCACTCATGTTCTGCGTCATCACAATCCGTATAATACTATCCAGGCTATCTGCAAAATGCCGATAATCGCTATGACAGCCTCGGCGATCCAGGGAGATCGGGAAAAGTGCGAGAGAGCGGGAATGGATGACTACTTGGCCAAACCAGTGAAGAGACCTATTCTCGAAAAGATGATACTCAAATGGGCAACAGGGTCGTCTCAGTCACGACCTGCAAGACCTGAGCGATCTGGGAGCGGAAATAGTTCAGCATCTGGGGGGAACATCAAACCTGCCTTGTCTCGCACCGAAACTGACCATTCATCCAATTGTGCTGAGATAGATGAGATAGCAGCCGAGATCATGCGAAGCAGGACGCCACTGGCTCAACCACATCCGCCGAGTGCACCGAGGCCGAGTTTGCTGAGTGTCCAACAGCAAAGGAGATCCAGTCTTTCCCGAACTATTCTTGCAAGCGGTATTCCTGGTGCAGAATCCGAGGCGGAACGTGGCCTGAGACGAGCAGAAGCAGAAGAGAAGGCTACCACCTTACGAGACGCGAAACTGCTGGCTGCTAGCGAAGTCAACATGGGAGCCGGTCCAGCACTACCTGTCAACTCATCTATCGAGCCGTACTTCCCTCACTCACCTGAACCTGTCGATGTTCAAGTTAGCGCATTAGGAAATGACAGCGGCAGTCCGTTGCCCCAAAGCTATCCAGAGATAGAGGAGACCGATGCCGACGGCAATGTATCAGCACTGACGGAGGAAAACATACAGAGGCTGAATCGAGATCAAGGGATCACGCCGAGCCCTGGATCAGTTCCTCCAACCAACGGAGGTGTTCAAGCGAGTGATGGGTATTTTGGGCAGCACGTGTTATCTCAGAACGTCTCGATGGAGCGTCTGAATGGAACTAGTGCCGCTCCAAGCGAGAACACGGACTATCAGATGAATGACAATCGCAGGATATCGATCCCAGATATTCCTGGTCCTCCACCTGAGATGGCGAGCCCATTTAGAGATGGTGTTGAGTTTTTGAGGCTCAAGGGTGAACGCGGAGGAGCAGGCTTTGCACACTTGAGAAGTCCGCCTCAAAGCCCGGCCATTGAAACACCACCTCGACCTAAACTACCCATCAGCAAACGCAGTCAACAAGTGCAAGCTAAGACCCGAGTTAACAACGAAGCTGGTATACAAGGCACTCAAGATTCACCGCAGAAGCCAACGAGAGAGAGAAACCCTAGTGATTGGAGTAACAGCAACAGCACAGTGCGAGCCGATTGATGAAATATTTGGTGGCATCTACCACGGAGAACATTTGAAGCATTTTCTTGCAAGGAGTTGGGTCAGGCTTCTGTCACTTAGGAACACAGAACAAACAAATCGGCCTCTGGGTGGGAAAGACACACGCACTTGGACGACAGGCAAGCGTCGGCGAACGGAAAATATGGTTTCCGGCTTGGTTGCATTGAGTTTGGAAAGTGTTGATTGACTTTGATAAGCTTTTGTGGGTTTGACTTTGGCGCGTTGGCGGACGCAGGACCTATCGAGACGATACCGCCTCACGTGAAACGGAGATTTACGAGCAAATGAACTTTCGATTCTTGCGACAAGACAGGGAATATCACCTGTCAGCAACTCTCGCTCGACGTCGCAGCTGACGACCGAGTGAGCCTCTATGTCCAGGGCGGGATGGAAGACGATCCGTGATGTGACATGTCTTTGAACGAAGTGAATCGTTGATGAGCAATAGAGACAGTAGATAATCATCCTGAAAATGACGAATGATTGTTTCGATCAACATGCAATTCATAACGTACTGATGATCGTTTTTGCGATGCCTGCTCAACTGTTGTGTACCATCACGTAGAAACCACAGAGGCTTCGACAACGTTGCAACTTTGTAACCCACACACTCCACCCCCAGGATGGCTCGCGCAGCCCATGGTCAATTTTCAATCAGACACGAACGGCAAAGACCCAAGCTCACATGACATTGCACATGGTGGGCATCAAGCTGGTGAGGGAGCTCTGGACGGCGGCCACGGTGCCCAACTCGACGGTATGGGCCTCGTCGTGCTTCTCCTCGTTGGCCTTCCACAGGCTGAAGATCATGTGGTTCATGTCCTTTTGCGTGATGGGCCGCGGCGACTTGCGCCAGCCTTCGTTGTACGGGATGCGCGCCTGTTCTGAACCGGCAGAGGTTAGAGGGGAAGGCTTGGAAGGGAGCAAACGTACCGAACAGGACCTTGACGTATTCCAGGGGGATCTTGCCTTCTTCGGGGGAGCCCAGGGTGCCGAGCACGAGGGCGCTCTCGCCGTAGCTGAGGATGAGCTCCTTGATGCCGTACTGGAAGGCGAGGCCGGCGTCGTCGTGGGCGGCTTTGCTGGCCTTGACGCGGCCGTAGCGGGCCCTGCTGACGCTCTCGAAGGTGGTTTCGGTGGCGTCGCCGTAGCTGGCGAGCACCTGCGCCCACACGTCGCGGTCGAAGGAGTGGTTGTCGCCGAAGCCGGCGTCGTTGCGCGACAGGCTCACGTCGTGCTCGATGTCGCCGTGCTTCGACAGGTGGTGCAGGTCGAAGCTGTGCGCCGTCTTGTCCGGGTTCATGTTCACCGCGTGGCTGGCGAAGAGGCTGGCGACGCCCGGGTCGAGGTTGATGGATTTGACGAGCGCGTTCACCGCCATTTCCTTCGTGATCTTGCGCCCGTCGTGTGGGAGGATGCTGTGGTTGCAGAGCGCGTTGATCATCGGGCACGGTGAGCGGGCTGGGGGTTGATGTTGTTAGGTTCGCCTTGGGTCGTGGGCTGAAAATGGACCTGGCTTACCGTCTGCTGGGCTGGCTGCTTCGAACTTGGTGTAGTCGATGACTGCTGGTGGGTAGGCTGATGGCACGGCATCTTTCTCTTCAGGTCGGGTCAGTACATATGTTGTGATGTTGTGTCTGTGCAGAGGTACCTGTTGACTGTGGGCAGTTTTGTCAGTTATGTTGAGGTAAGCAGTCAAGAGTCTTACTTTGGATGAAAATATCTCCTTGAGGGTAGACACGAGACCCATCTTGGCCAGTAGGAAGCGGTGTATATGGATTATACCGGTGGTGCACAAGTGCCTGGGTTCTGTATGCTACAAGGATGGAGTGGACCTTGTGGTATGAATATGACCGGGTAAACGTATAGAACCGTCGACGATGAAGAAGGCAAGAGGCAAGCTTAAAGCTTTGTGTGACAATACGGCGCCCACAGCACGGCTGAAGTCCAGAAGTCTGCTCTGGACCCTGAGTCTGACTTTACTCCTGCCTTATGCTCGAAAGGGACCAGAGGTGTCACCTCCGACTTCAGCCACGTGGATCTTAGTGGCAAGCACTGTCTTTCTTAGTCAACTGCCTATCAGGATGTGCGTAAGTGGTTGGTTGAGATTTCCATGGGACCTGGTCAACTTGGGTTGCAGCAAATCAACCATTGGGCTCTACATGATGCTCGCGATCGTCACAGGTGTAAACATCACCAAGTAGGAATGGGGGTGTGGTCTCTGTGCGTTGTTCAGCCTGACACCTTCACCGTCAAATCGTGTCTATTATTCCAAGCTAACGTGGTCTAGAGTGCGGCTGCTGTCTCACGGATCTCAGCCGCAGTTGGCTTATCCAATTGGACGTCGGGGATATCATCTTCACCTGGATTGCTCGCCCTAACGTCTTGGACGGCACACCCAAGCATCCCCACTATATTTGTGTGTGGCTAGCTGAGCAGTGTTGATAGGCAGCCATTAACATCGATCGGCGCATACATCCAGTAGACTTCCTCAGAATTGAATATCGAATGGCCTACGTTATAGACTGCAGGATTTACTAATGACAGACTTCAAACCTACATGTTCCAAGTGTTGAGATTTAGAGTAAGTCAGATGCAGTGCTCGAGGTAGGATGATATCCACACCTCTTGAGAAAAGGCATTGCATTGACCAAGAATGAATCGATGCCTCTTGCCCAGTGATCCAAAGAATGGCTCTGGAAGTCTGCCTATTCCTGGCATCATGCTAACACACGGCCGGGGTCCCTCATCCATACGACTCTGCTTAACGACTTCCATTACGGACACCTGCTTCACGTTGTTGTACGCTCACTTCTGTCTAGAAAGGATGGTTCGTGGCGCGAGTCCGAATAGGCCTGACCATTCATGCTTTCCCTCTCAATTCCCGCAGCCCCTGTATCGAAAAAAGGACATCGCGCTCGTGGAACTATAATGGGCACTTTGAGCCTCCTCACGAGGGTTTGACTGTAGCAAGCTTGACGAGAATGGTGTTCAAAATCGACTGCTCCCGAGCGTGGTAACAGACAGAGTTTGTAGTGTGACACAATTTGCCAAAAAAAGTCGGCGAGCGATGATTGTCATCATAACCATCTGATGACAGTATCATCATCTGAGGTTTCGAAGCTGCAGAAAGCTGGCGTTGCTCCTCGCAACATATTGGAATGTCGATTTCTGGACACCTCTCATAGTTGCGCCTGTCTTCGAAGTCGTTGTAGCTCCTTGCAAATGCCTTCCAAGTCATCGTCTGAAACTAGATTCTCTTCAACCTTTCTCTCTAGACTTGGTATCAATGCCTTGGCTTCATCCGCGCAAGTCGGAATTAGAGAGCCGAGTTGACTCTTCTCGAATGAATCCAGATTTTGACCGTACGAATGCATGATTCCTTCTACCTGTTGCGCTTCTGCCAGATCTTTGAATGCAGCAAAAATTTCCAAGTAGTCTTTGGTCTTTGCTAAAGTTTCAGTCTCTTCGTATGTGCGACCACCGCGTGCCCGAGTTTCTAGACACCTCAACAGAATGATGCGAGCTTCTGAGGTGTTGAGAGTCGGTTCTCCGGTATATTCGCCCAGTCGAAGTACAGGGCCTGCTTCGAGATCGGCTGCAGCAGTAGGCGCATCTCGCGAGGGTGCCGCATGACGTCCCATGATAGTTGACCACGCAGGTATCGTATCAAAAGAAAAGCGGTAGCGATAGATTCGATTTCAAGTTCGATCAAATATTGTGTCTTTTAGTTGCAGTGTTGGGTTTTGAATGGTACGGACATAGATGGAGTATTGGGACATCGTTCCGCAACTTCTGTCGTGCCTACAGTAAATCAAGACGCGTCATCACGTGACTAGAATTTCTACATCTCGCCAAGTTCAAGATGGCTCGCAGGAATGTGCTGCTTGCTGTGCTTCTCTAAGCCGTCCGTCATTGGTGACATATCATCCTAACATCGTCGTTGTCAAACGTACCTTCATCATGGACCGGATGTGCACGAGATGTGCTCGTTTGGCTCTGCGACAACGTGGAACATTACACAGAGGTGAAACAGCTCTATCTCGAGCCTTCGCAACATCATCTCAGCAGCGCGCGGAAGGTAGGATGTCACGAGTTCTTTGTGTCGCAACAATCTGATGTTCTTAGACTCTGCGGACGGTGGTGCGTCCAGTGGTGATGTTCGTATCTCCAGGTACTTTCATGATGGCAGTGATGCGAACAGGCCAGTTCCAGTGAACTCTCAACCCGGTCAAGTTTTGAGGAGAACAGGTCCACCTCGGACAACTCAGAACGGTCGGCCCACTGGTTCCGCACCAGGTCAAGTACTCCGACGAACTGGACCTGCTGGACAAAGAGGTCGTCCAGGAGGCCGTCCGGGCCAACAAGGACAAACGCAAGGTCCCCCTGGTAAACAACGGAAACGACGAACAGCAGAGAGTGTCAAGGCCAACGAAGCTGAGGATGAGCCTCCGACAGATGAAGCTGTCGAAGAATACATGACGAAACACATCGATCGACCTGCCAATCCTACTGAACCAAGCGAGTACAACCCCAAAGTGCAAGAGATGGTCGAGCTGCAGAAAGATTGGCCAAACACTCCGATGTCCGCTACTGGACTGTCTGCTTCGTTGGTTCAGAAGATTGAATGGCTTGCACGAAGGATCCCACATGGATACCGAACACCAGAGCAGCTGGCTGAGCATTTCCAAAAGGGCAACTTGACCAGATTCGAATCGGAGGAGGAGAAGCAGCAGGTTCTCAAGATTGCGACCGAGTTGGCACAGACGCGAGCAGCTGCTCTCTCTGAGCGCAAGGGCTCGGAGGTTGCAGCCGAAGACATGGGGCTGGCTGACCTCAGCTCACGGGATGAGAAGAACAAGTTGGTCAATGAAGTTGTCAAGGGTGAAGTTGTCGAGCCGGAGCGACAAAGGATGCCATTCCTTGACAGTGTCATGCGCAACTTGAACAACAACCAGACCTACCACAAGATCGAAATGGACTCATTCATGTCGACCATTCAAAAACTGATGCCGGCACAGGCACAGCGAAGACCACAACCCCAGGCTCAAAAGAGAGCATAGAAGCATGAGTGGAGCTGTAACATATGTTCAAACAGTATAGATACATACCCAAGCACAAACACCAGGCAGATGTACCATGTCTATTCACGTGTGCTTGACCCGATCCGCCCCGGTCCAACCGAAACCTCTCACCACCGCCCTTCAACCCACGCGCACCTCACAACTTCACGTCTCTCCCGGCGAGTCATTTCGCAACATTCTTCTCCAACCACTCCTCCCACTGCTCCTTCGTCCAGCCACTGGAGATACTATTCTCCATCGTCCCATCAAACAACACACTCGGCGTGACATGCACGCCCGTCAACCGATTCATCTTCACCATATACTTGATATCATCCGTCACGCCGTTCCCGGAATTCAACGCCCCATCCTCCCCAGGCTTATCACTGATAACCAACAACTTCAACACCTCGCTCTCTTCCACGCCCTCAATCCCGCCCGCCAGCTTCGCCAGGCGCTTGTACGTATCGTTCCGCGTCTCATGCACGACATTGACGTCGAAGTACTCGGTCTGCTTGTCGAACAGCCTCGCGCTGAACTCCCAGAATTTACTCGGGGCGAGACGGAGCACGGCGGCGCCGGCCTCGTGGACCAGCGTGCTCGAAGGGTGCCAGGGTTGGATCTGCTGGCGGAGGATGACGCGCACGCCGGGCCGCGTGTATTTCGTCTCGAGGAGCGGGCGCACGTGGGTGTGGAAAGTCTCGAAGATTTTGGCGCTGAACGGGCACACGTAGTCGAGGTAGAGTTCAAGGGTGTGTTGGGCTTGTGTGCCGGAGGTCGAGAGGAGTTGACCTGCGAACCGGGGTGGGAGGGCCATGGTATGTGGGGGTGTCAAGCGCAGGGTTGGCTTTGATCAAGGTTGGATGAGGTGTGTGCAGAAGCTTTGAGGGTGTGATCTTCGATATGGCTGGGAGCTGCTATTTATTCATATCAACTTGGATGTCAAAATCTGTATGTTGATGTCGAGGAATTGCATCATCCAAGTGTTCTGGAAACGTGCGGGGCATCGCTTCACTCGCAACATTTTCTGGCTGATCATTTCTCCAATTCTCGAGTCGTTGTCGTGCAAGCAGCAAGTACAGATGTTTACATCTGCATGTATCGCACTTATTCCCGACAATGTTGATTCGAATTACTGCAATTGTATTGCTATCCAGCGTTTATCTAATGGTGGCTATCCCTCTTCTTGCACTCATCGGTGAATACTCCGGCGTATGAAAGCATCTCATTCCAAAGTCAACAGTTAGGCGGGCAGTCGTGCTCGTACATCAAACAAAGGTCGAAAAGTCATGATTCAAAAGTCTTCCAACCACAAGGAGAATCGAATTCGCTGGAAGAGAAATGCATTTTGGAACCTGCTAGAACGCCGTCTCATGCTTGTCTCGTGGTCGCTGCATCAATGCAATCATTTCCTACTGTGGGGGTTGATAGTTCTTTGGCCGTTTGAAGAGGAGAATATGTGGTTCGGGTTCGTGGACCTCGTAGTGCTCCCATCCGAGACTCTGTGTTGGTTTGGTCAGCGTGATGCAGCCTTTCCATATGTTTCTCTACCTACCTGTGTGATGCCCAAACCTCTCCATTCTTCCTCCCAGAGCAGTTTCAATGTACCTTTTGACGGATCGAAGTATTCGCGAGGAATGGCCTTGAGCATGGCCTTGGGCAGTTGAACGTGCCGGTACTCGTATTCCTCGTCAGTATACCTGTGATCGATGAGCATCCAGAGTTCGCAGAATTGCTTGTGCAACTACCTTGCAGAGTAGCCAATGTTGTCGATGAATTCTTCCAGCCTTGCTCTTTCACTATCTTCTAGCAGCCGGGCCTTTTTGTTTCGTCGAGAGGTGTCGATCGACATATTTGCCATCAATATACTGAGATTTGGCGGTGGGGTGGCTGACTTGACAAGAAATCACGCCGCTTCGCAAGTCCAGCGCCGGCAGACGAATGTGCTTAAGGTTGACTGAATTACGACCAACGTTTGGTGTTGTGGAGGAAATCGTCGGACAAAATGGGCTATATATTATGCGCTTCGCAAGATTGTGTCAATACTGTGCAGCGGTAGGAGAGAGAAAGCGAGCGCTTGAGCTGACTGATCGATGGAGCGTAACTTGAAACAAACATCAAACAGTACGAGTGTAATGTGATGTCGAGAGGACAGCAACCAGAAAAGTGTCTTGTGCCTGCCGCGGGACCAAGTAAACAAGCCACTATTTACTGTCTGCCCGCAACTTTCCGCTGGCGCTGCACGGCGGGCGCCAAGCAATCACGACTGACATCCGTGGTCATGTGTTCGTTACTTCTGCTCACAATACACTAAGCACTCGAATGTAAAAGCCTAAGGACATGGAGTGTCTCGACCGTGATACACACGGTATGAGCCACGAAAATCAGTCTTCTAGTCTTGCTGTTTGTGTGTCTGTATGTCTTCAGTACGCTCCTGGCGCAGGAGTGCATACTGCCGCCAGAGTTGACAATATCACGACCCGTAGCAAGTACGCACTGATGACATGGAAATAGTACGCAATTGAGAGGTAGTATCTATTTGAGACCTGGTGCTACATATACGGCTAATCTGTCATGCACATTGTTACCCGATATCGACGATTTCAGTAGACTTCAATTCTATCATTCCAAGTGCTCACTGTCAGACAGCGTGTGACCTTGACCTTTTTGTTTAGCTCAAATAGCCAAGATGGCAAGCACACATCCTACTAGTGGAAGCATACTGCGAGTCAGATTCAGTGCGCTCCATTTCACTAGTAGACTGTCAACCTCAGAATCCTTGAGCTTATCCGGCGACGATGCTGACGTGCCGCTTCTTGCTTGAATTGCGTGCTTGGCTATCTTGCTGTTTGTCGAGCTCATAAAGGCGATAGTAAAGGGTACAATTCCCACAGTGACAAGTGCACTACCGGTGAAGAGAAATAGTGGAGTTCTGGAAATGAGATGGCGGGAATTCCAGGCAAGGTACGCATAGACTGATGATGCGACAAGGGCAAAAGGTGGTGCCCTAGCTTTGCCCTCGGAAAACACATGTGTCCATATTCTGGCTAATGTGGTCGAATCAACACTTTCTTTGGCTTTCGACAACTTCAGAGCTGGAATCGTCACTAATGAGATGCTGCCAATGTTACCTATAAACACCTCAGGATCAGCATTTCTATTCCTCATCGTTCTTCCTTGTCGTCTTCAGTCTGACAACCGGAGAGTAGTATCTTCATCATTCACTAACTGCTGGGAGTCTTCGTGCGTTGTTCATGACCACGGCCTGGTGTCATGGAAAAAATGGCTGACACTCACCTGCAAGATAGGCGCCGCAAGCAACTGCCACGACTTGAGCATAGCGTATCGTTGATGGAGATGCCATGGTGAGTACTTGGAAGTCTTACTTGGTGCAAGGCAATTGTAGTCTTACGGCAACTTGTTGTCTCGAGTGAGGATAGAGGATCGTGCGTACATCCTTACTTCATCAAGAGGATGGGTGTCCCTTATATTCTCGTCTTGCAGCAATGTAGTATAACGCATATGTTCTAAAGCTCCCAATTCACTCACGACTCGGCGATCTTGTATAAGATGCACCCGGAAGTGATCTCCACATACCCACCCAAATCTTGAGTCGGTGTCAGAAGTCTCCGAGCGCGCCGAGAAAAACTTTGAAGCAATTTATACCTATGGAAGCTGATGACTGATGCTAAGTCGCTTTCAGGATCACAGACGAGGCCACGACCTGATGTGGTGATGGATCGTGAGCGTCGAGGACGTCCGTACACTACTCGAAGATAAATCAATTACTATCTTCATCGTTTCGAGATCCTATCTGGGGCGTTCTGTAGAATATCAGTTACGAGCGTGCCTGTTCGTAACGTTCTATGTGACTAAACAACTGCTGTTCTATCAAAATGGCATAAGCAAGTCTAGTTTCCCACACCGAGGCGCCTCGTGTCCGCCGTCAATAATGCAGGTAAGCTTAGTATGTGTGAAAGCAGAAACGTGTTGTGAAACTTATAAGTAGTGGGAAAGATCCTCAACTAGTCCTCGGGAGGAGCGACAAGCGACATTGTTAAGCCTATTAGAAGATATGCAGCCCTCTGGATCTGCGCTTCGTGCATCCAGAGGCCGCCAGGATCGGACTGATATTAATATTTCTTGAGTGCAACATGAATTAGGTTGATACCGTCGACTGACGTGTTGCTACGACCGTGTAGTCACTTCAGTAGTCCCATAAAACTTTGAGCTCTAGTCTTGAGAGAGTCTAACGACCATGAATAAACGGCATCTCGTGTTATGATGCTGGCATAATTCTTGTATCAAAATTCGAATAGGTTTGAACTTGCTTCGATGCAGAGTCCTCATGAGCAATTTCACACCAGCGCTTTGGCACTCGAGGTTAGCCAGTGGTGAATATCTATTCGAGTGTGTCCAATGAGACGGAACCCAAGTAGATGGTAGATTCTCGAGATTGGTTGGTAGGGATACTGAGCACAAAGAAGGGACAGGAGAGCCTTTGAGGTAAATACGCTTGGCACATGCCCACGTGACTTGGCGGCTCTCCGACGTCGAAGCACGCACTTCAAGTTAGCGGTCGATCTTCCACGCCTGCAAAGCCGAACCTGCGCAGACATCTGCAGGTGCATTTTGGCCAAAAGACTGCGCTCACACGCGTTGGATGCCCATACGATCAATACAGTTCTCACGGCCACGCACCCTCGCCCATCACCTCGGACGATGACATTGTTCGACATTCGATCGACACTGCGCATTCCATCTGTAAACAGAAGCCAAGTGTATTGACGCCCCTGACACAACCCTGCACTGGAGTCTTCAGGTGTTCCCATCGCATCCCCCGGGAAAGAGTTGTTCGCGAGATGAGTATGAAGCGGAGAGCAGGACACGCCGCCTCGCCCGACCTGGCAACGCCAGACCCTCCAAAGCGCATCAGAAAGCGAAATGATGTACGTGCTCGTCCTTTCATTCTTCCTGCATCTTGACCTGCACCGCCGCCCAACATATCTGCGCCTGCAGAACAGGTCCATGATCAAGCCATTGCATCACCACGCCCACGTTGCACGTCCATCAACTACTGCACGCGCATGCCACAGTAGTTCAAGAGCAATGAGCCTGCAACAAGTGATATGCGCAATGACACACCTGCATGACCGTGAAATGTTCTTTCGCAACACATGAGACTAATACAAGGTTTCTAGGATACCTTCTTCCCTGATCACGAAGATGTAAAAACAACGCAGGAAATCGGCGAGAAGATATTAAGACTGCTACGCAAGTCGCAAGATAAGAATGGTCGTAATGTGGCCACTCACTTCCTCGACCTACCGAGTAGGTCAGATTATCCAGATTACTACCAGCACATAGCCATGCCGCTTTCATTGAACATCATCGAGGACAAACTGAACAATGGCGATTATGACACTATGGAGAAACTCGAGTCAGACTTGAAGAGAATGGTCCAGAATGCCAAAGACTACAACTCCAGCAAATCCGAGATTTTTGAAGACGCCGAACGTATAAGGAAGGCATTGTCGAATTTCATGCCTAAGCACAATCCTGCCTACATGAACTCAGACTATCGAGCCTATCCAACGCCTATCCCGCAATCTTTGATTGACAAGATGACTTCCAATGTCGCAGTCGTGGAAACGCCGTCAATGCCTGAGAAGGTTAAGTTGGTATTTAACAGAGGTACTCGACGTCGACAGAGCCAAGCTGTCTCTACCGACGGCGAGGAGGAATCTATTGAGGACATTGTGGAGGCACAAGGAGTGATCCTCGACGAACTCAGCCAGCAAGAAAACGCTATGTACGAGGACCGAGGTCTGTGGTTGATCGAATGCTGACAATGGCTAGTAATTTCGAGGAAAAGCCAAGCAAGAGAGATTATCCAGAATACTACAAAGTCATCGAGCGGCCGATCGCAATCAACGATGTTCGAAGATTGGCCAGGAAAGGAGCCTTCTCAGATTGGGCCAGTTTCGCCAAAGAGGTCCGACTCATCTGGGCCAATGCGAAGGAGTTTAACGAACCTGGGTCAGAAATCTACGAAATGGCTGTGGAATTGGAGGTAGGTTCTATGCTGTATCGTCATGACGATGGACTGACTTGTCCAGGCCTTTTTCGAAGACAAGGTACAAGCTCACGGTGTGCCAGCTCGTGTGGCAACGAGAATATCATTGACCCAACCAAAGCCAAAGCAATTGAAGCTAAAGCTAGGATCTGCAACACCGACACCTAGCTTACCAGGAGGAACGGCTGTCGACAATGAATCCTTGAGGCGACAAAAGGAAGAAAGAGATCATGCACTAGATCGAGCGGCGAGAGCCAATTCGAAAAGCTACACAAATGGTTCGACGCCTGTGCCTGCTATCTCTACCAATTTGCGACGAAGCATTTCTACTACTGAGCCTAATGATGTGCAAATGACAGGAATGAATGGTATTGTAGCTCCGACACCGATTGTCGAGCCTGCAAGGATACCCATCCCGTCGGGTCCTGCTAACATCCCCACGCCAGTGATGGATGGCGAGCCACCACTGATGGTGCCCGCAAATATTGTCAATGGAGATCGATTGGTGATGAACAGTCATATGCCTCGATTTGGGGCTGATTCCGACAATCCCATCGAGCGCAAGTATAGAGATTCTGGCAAGGGACTGGAAGATGCTCTACTCGCTTCAGTCACATACATGACACATCCCAACCTACCTTCAGATCCGAAGTGGAGAATCACGCGCCACGCATCAGCGACCAAGACCCAGACGTCTTCATACATCTACCTTCCTGCTGATCATTCATATTTCCGCGTCATTCCTAGCCTTACACCAGAGTTGCGGTCTCGACGTAAATACAAGATGGTAGTCACACATAACTGGCATGTTCAAACGTCACAGACGACACCAGACGTGTTCGACTTCAAATTGCAACCCGGGGAAAACGTGATTGCAGTTGACGTAATTGCCGAATTGAGAGATGGTGAGAGGAAAGATTATGCACCGCCTCAGCTACAAGTTGATTTTGAGAGGATCACATTCTACGTCTACCTACGAGATCGAGACGAGACACGCTGATATCAAGCGTCCAGGACAAACAGCACTCTTGATTACTGATTTTCCGAATTCTTTGCTTTTCGAATCTTGCACGGTGTTTGGTGATCTTTCAGGGCGCAAACAGAATCACATCGTCTCCCCTGGCAAAGCTCAGAGCACGCTCATGACCGGAGTTTAGGTCAAATTTGGCAAACGTAAAGTCAAGTCTATGGCTCTATGTACTTTGATTCTTGTATGAATACTGTCGACCTTGGAACCGCCAAAGTAAGTGATGGGCCACGATAGCGGCGGAAACTGCACGAAAAGCTCGGTATGGCTGCGAACAGCATCGAGTACTGGCTTCGGTTTATTGAAACTAGTGTATTACACAAGAAAATGCTATGCATGGATGTCCGCTATTTGGAAAGACTGTCACTTTGTTCTCTTGGTTGATTACTTTGCGCAATGGCGTGCGTGAAAGCTTACAAATTGATGCCGAGAAGACGCCGGGCGACCAGATCTCCATCTATTTCCGAGGCTCAACGTCATCGTAGAGCGCTCGAGAAGGATTGCAACATCCTTCTCCAATTATTAATTGTCCCATACCTCTTTTCGAGACATCACACTGATGACGCCAATGCCTAGCATATAATACAGTGAGTTCCCTGCGTAGTCGAACCCCGGTAGCACCTCCGACAGAACCACACAATATCTCTCGCTGCCACATCACACTATTCTTCCTGTCGCAACCTGTATGCAAACATCACTTTTGCGAGTCACCCAACTTCTAGTCCGAAACACATCTCGTTCACACCTACTCCACAAGTCGTTCATTCGTAACGCCACAACCATGACGAGCGGTAGTTTCAAATACATCGACCCAGTGTCTTATGCCAATACAACTAATCACCCCGGTGGTATCAACAAGCCCTGGGGTAAGGTTGATGGACCTGGATACTCTTACAAATTGACCGATCATCCTTACAAGGTACATGACATGCGAGCTGCAGGTTTAGATAGCTTCTCCACCGACACTTCAGGTTTTGCCGTCTACACATCGCCATCTGAAGAGAAGGAGTTTGTTGACGAAGAGAAGATTCGCAGCGGATATTATGCTGAAGTTGAGGCTCTTCTCCGCTCTCAACTCTCTGGTGTCAAGAAAGTCGTTATCTTTGATCACACGATTCGTCGACGGGAGAAGGCATCTCCTCGTCAGCCTGTACAGCTAGTGCACGTTGACCAAACGCCACAAGCCGCCGCCATTCGAGTGCGGAGACACATCGAAGACCCAGCTGAAGCTGAAGAACTCCTAAAAGGACGATATCAAATCATCAACGTATGGCGACCCATCGGCCACGCCGCCAGTGACTTTCCACTTGCAGTCGTGGACTGGCGAAGCACAAGGCCAGAAGATTTCATAAAGGTTGACTTGCTGTATCCCAAGCGTCCAGATCAACAGACCAACGGCGTGAAAGATGTGAACGGCCACAACAAGGAATACCTCGACGATAGAGGTAAGGAGCAGCTGCCAGACCCGAACTCCTTCGACTCGACCACAGGCTACGAAGCGAGAGGCGAAACGTACGCGGTTGCCCCGAATGAGAGGCATCAGTTCTATTACGCCAAAGATATGACACCTGACGAGGCCATGTTCATCAAGTGTTTCGACTCATATTCTGAGAACCGATCGGGATCCGAGGTGAAGGTCGGTGGTGGTCAAAAGGGGTTGGCTGATTGCACACCTCACACCGCTTTCCTAGATCCAGGAACCCCAGCTGAGGCGCCTGGCAGGCAGAGCATTGAGGTCAGATGCTTGGTCTTCTACGAGTGATTCGGAGAAGTGGACTGGTCTTACAAGAAGAGCAATATGATTTGATGTGAACAATATTTAGCTAGCGGGCATTTGACCCTGTTATGTTCATGTGGAACCAATTTCATTGAATTCTGATACCCTTCTCCTCATGACCTAGACACTCCATGATACATGTAGTGAATGCATATGCGGTCGTCTCTTGGTATTGATGTCTTACAATGCTTGATGTTCACCTTCTGCCTCCGGGTTGTTACGCCCATTTAATTATCGCTGGCGCGTTTGGCAGTTTCTTAGGATCTCCGTTCTCTGTATTGCGTCGTGCCGTCTCTACTTTGATGAAGGACGATGGCATACGACCCAAATATGTTTACAATACAAGAACGATAGTCTGACAGAGAAACGATCTATTGTTAAGATAAATTTATCACACCGAAGAACTCCCACACTCGAGCATTTCGATTATGCACTCATTATCGTTCAGCCGTAAGCCAGGCTCGAGATCGTCTATGTATGTCCGCGTCAAGAATGACATATCCCGACCGTATGCCAGGGAAAGTACCCCCATGACTGTGAGAACACCAAGTAACGTGACTTGGCATCAACTTCTTGTACTCATACTCCTGATGAACCTCAAGCAGAGACTTTGGCCATGCCAGGCATCGCCGAAGGACTGACTACATTCTCTTCCTGCAACTTCTCTTCTTCCAACATCGCTTTGCGCCAAGCCATGAGCATCTCGATGGAAATATCGTTACCACCGCAAACGACGAGGACAACTTTGCTTGACGGGGTCAACATCTTCCTGGATCCCAAAAGTCTCTGCAAGAAGCCATTGTAGCACACTGGCACGTTGACGCCAACAGTCAGTTCCACCATCATCCTCTCGTTCTCTGCCAACAAACAACACCCCCGAGCAGCTTCAGCATCGGACAGCACCACGCTCGTCACGTTTGAGCGGTTCTGGGCATAATCGAAAGTCTTTTGAGATACTTTGACAACTCCAAGACTGGTAGCTTGGGAGGTGATGCGAGGAAGCGTAACAAGCTGCCCAGCTTGAAGTGATTGGGCAAGTGAATCCGCGCCCTGGGTTTCCATCGCAAGTACTTGGACCTCGTCGTTCCAATTTCTTTCATCGATCACTTGCATGATGCCATTGAATAGGCCTCCGCCTCCGATACTGCAGACAACGACGTCAGGCTTTCCATCGTCGCCCAACTGCTCGACGATTTCTTGCATGACGGTAGAGTTGCCATCCC
>JAOSBN010115494.1:0-27680 GCA_027563595.1 Erythroxylum suave
TTGCAATATATTTTTCAGGACCGAGAGTAGACGCCTAGCTCCAGAAGGACTTTTCTAGCCGAGTAGGTCGTGTTGGCAAGAGAAGTAATGGCACACAGGTTGGTCAGCTGGGATTTTTCGGATGACTTAGATAGCTTTGATGTATTTTCCTCTTTCATGTAGTATGTTGTACTAGGTTTTGTGGTATTGTTGTACAGACAGTACAAGATGACAGATGTATACATTTCTGGTTTTTGATAAAATGAAATGAGGAAAATTTTTGGTTTCAAAAACATTGTGATTTTTATACTGATGTTTTTAATATGATGCCATGTGAGGTATTAGTAGTGATTCATCGTAGTTCACCCTTATCGTAGGATATGTATTGAAGTGACCTGCGGGCGTTCTGGTGTGTACCCTGCGGTAAGGGGGTGCTACATCACCCTAATAGGCAATATCTAAGTTGGCCTTAACCATCATGGATAGAACCATATCCATAAGAGTCTTATTCTTCCTTTCGACTACATTTTATTGTGGAGTCCAAGGAAGTGTGAGTTGCCTTACAATGCGCTTTTGGTCACAAAAATGCCTTAAAATCGTATGACATGCACTGGCCACCATGATCAGTCCTCAATGACTTGATCCCCTTACCTAGTTGATTCTCCACTAAGTGCAAGTATGTTTCAAAGCACCTCAACTCTTCACACTTGTACTTTAGTAAGAACACATGGGTAAATCAAGTACAATTGTCAACAAATGTACAATTCTCATTGGTCCATAAAGATCGGAGTGAACTAATTGTAAAGCTTCTTGACTTTTAGTTTCCTCGCCAAAAGGCTTTTTTGCGGCCTTGCCAACAAGACATGATTGGAAGCTTGGTATAGAGACCTTGGAAAATGATCCAAGTAAGCCACGTGTGGCCAACTTAGTCATACTTTCTTGTCTAGTGTGTTCCAAAAGCTCATGCCAAGTCACCTCAGTAGTAACCTCAGTTACATAGCAACTGGAAGTAGCAACACTCAGGTTCAATTCAAACAACTCGTTGTTTACTAAATAGGAACACAACTGCATTATCTTTAATATCAACAAATTTGCTAAAGAAATTCAAGCAATATCTGATCTTTAACAAGGAACATACAAAAACCAAGTTTTGACTAATCTTAGGCACATATAGAACATCAATTAACAACAAATGCCCATTGTTCAGAGGAACTATAAAAGTTCTTATCCTTTCTACTTCAAGGCTTGCATTGTTCCCTACAGAAACATGCTTTGCTTCCTTTAGCAACTTCCTAAAGGCCATGAACCAAGAATTTTCTTTGGCTACGTGGTTCGTTGCTCCCTGAGTCTATAATCCACAAACAATCAGATTCAATTAAGTACTTGCATGACACAACATGCAAAAATGAAGTAGAAAAGGGATCATGTACCTTAAGAGGTGCTTTGAACTCATTTGCAAAGTGTCTCTTATTGCCACAGTTGAAGCACTTGACTTTGTTGCACTTCTTGAACTTTTCAAGGTGGCACCGTTCCCATTGTCTTGACCATCCTTCCTTTTCTTCTTCCCTTTGAACTTGTCCTTGTGGGGAAAGAAAGTTCCACTAACATGTGCCTTTGAATGTTTCTTGATGGCTATCACCTCTGCCTCTAGTAAAAGGTGCCTTGCAATGTCATCAAATGACTTGATTTGAGAGTTGTGGCATAAATTGACCTTCATCAATTGCCACTCTTCATCAAGCAAGGAATGGAATATTGCTTGAATTTATTGCTCATCAATGAGCACATGACCAGCGGATTTGAGTTGATGAATCATATTTGACATCTCATGTAAGTGGGCACTCATGGTGTGGTCGACCCTCTTTACTATAATTCTCGAACTTGAGAATCATAGCTCTTTGTTTCTCCAAAGAAACATCTCCATACTGAGTCTTGGCCGAATCCCATATGGCTTTGAGCGACTCAAGCATAGAGAAATCCACCATGAGTTCATCAATCATGGTACTTAAGACAGTAACACGGGCCATAGTATCTTTCTTCTTATATGCCTCATAGGCATTAGAGTTTCCACCCACCACTGGTGGCTTGACTGTATGGAAGAGCACATCAAATGTATCTTGTTCAATTAAGATGAATTGAACCTTTTGTTGCCAAATGGGTAATTATCTCCATCAACCTTGAAGTCTTTATTTAATTCAGCAACTATATTCTTACATGCCATCTACATTGATGCAATTGTCACATGTAAGTGCATTTCTACCATAACAAGACTTAATCAAGCAACATGCATGAGAAACAACTATTTCATGCTAAAACATAGCAAAGGAAATGCATATAGCATTCAATTAGAAATATTTCAACATGGTTTCATTGTTTCACAAAACATGTTCTCAATAAAGCCCTCAATTTAGCATGACAACTATCACACATAGAACATATAGCGACAAATATGTTCACACGCCCATGCCATTATCATGATTGTACAAAAAAAAAACCAACATATTAGTATGTCACTTTTATGATCATAAAATCATTTCAAATTATGCTTTCAACCTAAAGCTCCAATACCATTTATTGATTTTAGATCATAACTCAAACAAGAAATCTCATGATTTCATAAGCATACAAGATCCTATGCATGTCACTAAGAAGGGTAGGATGATATACTAACTTGAAATGCAGCGGAATAACTCCTTGTATGCTTGATGTTTTGCCTCCCTTGTGGAGATCCACTATGGCTTCTCCTTCATCTCCAACTCGTCATGGTTGGAATGGATGGAGTAGACCGATCTCGTCACAATACACTAAGGTCGGAAGAGTTGTTAACTTGTGAAAGTAGCAATCCTTATGATTCACCCACAATGCTCTTAATAAGCTTAATAACTATTTTATGGGAGATTGCTTCAATGCATAAAGACTTACAAGAATAGAGTGTTTTCAACTCAAAGATGGGCAGAAGAGTGTAGTATTTGACCAAAGAAAAAAACTCACCCAAAGGAATTATGAAATTCCCTTTTATAGGCCACCAAATAGTGCCTTTGAAGAGTCATGACTCTTCCAAGAGCTATGTCTCTTGACAAAACATCATGACTCTTGGCCAAAGGACACATCCTTTGGTAAAGAGTCATGTATCTTCACTTAAAGTCATGATGGTACACTCATGACCGTTCATTCATGTACATAAACCCCTTTTGGTCGAGTAGTCACAACCATTGGCCAAAACAACACATCCTTTCATCCAAAGTACACATACCTTGGTGAAAGGGTGTCATGTATGTTCATTCTAAGGCAAGGTACATGATGATCTTCCCCATTGGCCAAAATCAACCTCTTGGGCTAATTCATCCTTTCTTGGCTGAATTCATGTATCCATGTGGAGACAATAAACTTGCACTCTAAGTGCATGCATGGGAAGATGCATTATGGCATGCTACAGCTCATAGTATAACCTAGTGTCCATTGTACACTCAAGCTCGCTAGATTCCTTCATCTAGCACCATCAATTTTGGCCATTAAGCTTCGGGTTTTCACCTCCAACTCATGCTCCTTAATTAGCTCTTCTAGCTTAACTAGTGTGAACACATTTATAGCTAGCTTCAATTCTCAAGAACCCAAGATTAGCTACGTAATCTCAGTCCAATTGGGCTTCTCCCTAACTTTCTAGCTAGTAACTAGGTTTAATGAGCTCCTGCAAGGTCACCTTAAGCTAGCTTTAGGCACTTGAGCTAAGGGAAAGTCATGTCAAGCCACTTATAGCTTACATGAGCTTCACTAAGCTCCCTTAAGAGGGTTAGCTCCTTACATGAAACCCAAGCACTTTCGAATATATCTTGGTGCATCAAAATGGAATTTGTAGCCTACATAACAAGAGGGAGTGGAGTTAAGAGTAGTAAAAAGAAAAAAAAGAATGAAAAGAAAGGAGTGGATTAACTTGGGAGGAGAGAAAAAGAAGTAACGTAGAGTGGAGAGGAAAAAGGAGAACAACAAAAGTGTGGTAAGAGAAAAATTAAAAAACATGTAAGCTTTTATGAAAAAGAGTATGATGTCAAGAAGGATGTGTTTTCAACTAAACCAACGATTATACTGTTGTACAAAGACGCTTATTTTGATACTAATAAACTTAACATTACTTTGCGTAGTGTCATTGTTTCTTTATTGCAGGAATTTGAGGACGTGATTCCAAAGATGTTCCTAGTGGATTGCCACCTATTAGGAGAATAGAACATCAAATTGATCTCGATGCTTCAATTCCAAACTGACTAGCTTATAGAAGTAATCCTGAGGAGACAAAGGAGCTTCAAAGGCAAGTTGAGGAGTTGATGGCAAAAGGATATGTAAGGGAGATCATGAGTCCATGTGTGTTGCCAGTGCTTCTTGTGGATGGATCTTAGAGGATGTGTGTTGATTGTAGAGCTATCAACAACATAATGGTAAAGTACAGACATCTTATCCCCCAGGCTTGATGATATACTGGATAAATTACATGGATCACGTGTTTTTAGTTAGGTTGATTTGAAGAATGATTATTATCAAATTAAGATGGGAGAAGATGATGAATGGAAAACTGCCTTTAAGACTGAGTATGGTTTATATGAATGACTTGTAATGCCATTTGGTCTTATTAATTGACCAAGTACTTGTACTCTATTAATGAACCATGTGTTGCATGCATTCATAGGAAAATTTGTTGTGATCTATTTTGATGATATCTTAATTTATATTAAGAATATGAATGATCATTTAGAATATTTAAGATTTGTTTTGAATGGTATGAGAAAAGAGAGGGGGTTTTTTTTTGCATGGATGTTTTTCTTAGTTTTGTTGTAAGTGGGGTAGGTGTTGAGGTTAATGAAGAAAAGGTAAAGGAGTAGGTGTTGGAGCTATTTTGATGTAAGAGAAGTGTCCAATAGCCGACTTTAGTGAAAAATTCAATGGTGTAACTTTAACTTTGAATTACCCAACTTATAACAAAGAGCTATATGATTTAGTGAGGGCATTGCAAACTTGGCAACACTACCTTTGGCCTAAGGAAATTGTGATACACACAAATCATGAATTATTAAAACATCTCAAGGGATAAGGTAAGTTGGAAAAAAGACATGACAAGTGGATGGAGTTCATTGAAACATGTCCATATGTCATCAAGTACAAGCAAGGTAAGTAGAACATTGTGGCTAATGCGTTGTCAAGGAGGTATGCCTTACTCTCTAAACCTAAAGCAAAATTACTTGGTTTTGAGTATATTAAAGAATTATATGCTAAAGACCATGACTTTTCTACCATATTTGGGGATTGTGATAATGGAGCACTTGGTAAGTTCTATAAGCATGATGGTTTCTTGTTTAAAGAAAGTAAGTTGTGCGTTCCTCAATATTCGCTAAAAGAACTTTTAGCGAGGGAGGCACATAATGGGGGTTTAATGGGGCATTTTGGGATTAGAAAAGCCTTAGATGTTTTGAGTGATCGCTTCTTTTGGTCACACAAAAAAAGGGGTTTAAAGAGACTTTAAGAGAAGTTCATTACTTGTGAACAAGATAAGTCTAAAGTTATGCCTCATGGTTTGTATTCTCCTTAGACCTAGTGAATCTTGGGTTAATATTTCTATGGATTTTGTTTTAGGTTTACCTGGGTCAAAAGAGGAAAAGGATTTTGTTATTGTTATTGTTGACAATTTCTTAAAGATGGCTTATTTCATTCCATGTCATAAAATTGATGATGCAACAAATATAGCTGACTTGTTCTTCAAAGACAGTTTTTGCATAACATTCCAAGGAGTATTGTTAGTGAAAAAGATGTGAAGTTCTTAAGGTCCTTTTGGAAGACTTTAGGGACAAAGATCATAACTAAGTTATTATTTTCAATGACTTATCATCCCTAAACCAATGGTCAAACTGAAGTTGTTAATAGGACCTTATCTACTTTATTAGATGCCATCATATAAAGGAATTTGAAGAATTGGAAAAAGTGTTTACCTTATGTTGAATTTGCTCACAACAGAAGTGTCCATTCGATAAAAACTACTCTCCTTTTGAAGTTATGTACGGGGCATTAATGCTATTGGATTTGATGCCAACACCAATTGAGGAAAGGATTAGTTTGGATAGAAAGAGGAAGGTAGATTTCATTAAGGCATTGCATGAGAAAGTAAGGTTGAATATTGAGAAGAGGACCAAACAATATGAAACTCAATATAATAAGGGATGGAAGAAAGTGATCACCAAGTTCGGGTTCGTGTGTGCAAGGAAAGATTTCCACAATGAAGAAAATCAAAGTTGCATCCTAGAGGAGATGGCCCACTTCAAGTGCTTGCAAAGATTAATGTCAATGCCTACAAGTTGGATCTTCCAAGTGAATATGGTAATGTAAGTGCTACTTTTAACGTTGCTAATTTATTTCTCTTTGATACAGGTGATGATTCAAGGAAGAATCCTTGTAAAGAGTGTGGGAATACTAAGAACCAACTTGGCTTAAGCCAAAAGCTCCAAAAGGATTCATTGAGTATTCAAGGAGGCCCAATTACAAGAGCTAGAGCCTAGAACACAAAGGAAGTGATAAATGGGCTAACTAAAGGGATATGGAGTAAACAAGTTCTAATTATCTTGGAGAGAATTTAAGGCCCAATAAATCTGATTTGAGCTGAGTTAAGAAGCCTAATGTGTGTCTAAGTTATTCCAATCTTTTCCAAACATTTTGAGACATGTTTGAATTGACCAAGATTTGTGAAAGACATTCAAAAACATGTGCAAGCCATCCCAACAAATTAGGAGTGGTTTCGGGCATCAAATAATGTTTTATGCATCATAAACGTTTTAAAGTTGTCTCAACACATTATAAGTGATTTTAGGCATAAAATAATGTGTTTTCTTCTTGCTTCTTATCGAGACTAGTTGTTAGGATAGTGTTCACAATATGATAAGCTTTCATACTATGATTAGCTTAAATTGTGGGTGAATTTTGAGTCTGTTCAAATTATTCAATTATGGGGTTTCTTAACTTAGCTCAAAACTAATGCTTATAAAGGCAAGCATTGTATTATTCAAGACAATTCAAAAGAATCATAATTCATTTGGGCGAGGTTAATTTTTCTTTGGTTCTTTTGGGTACTTATGAACTTATCAAAATTATTATCTTCTAGCTTTCAAAACCTATCTTGTACCTTTGGTTCTTGTCTTTTATAGACATCGGATTAGATTTATCTATCCTAAACTTGTTTTAGCTTTGCTTGGGTTCCTTGCTTCCATTGTGTGATTGTCGGGTTTCAAGGCTCATCCTTGAGCTTCACATCACTTTGTCTTATGTTTACCTATGACAAAAAGGGGAAGAGATTCTATTTTTTTTGTTGTAGATAGGTTTAGCAAGATGATGCATTTCATTCCTTCTCATAAAATAGATAATGCTGCACATGTTGTGGGGTTGCTCTTTCAAGAAATTGTGAGAATACATGGCATTCCAAGGACAATGTTAAGTGATAAGGATGTGAAGTTTTTTAGCCACTTTTGAAAAACTCTTTAGAACAAGTTAGGTACAAAGTTGTTGTATAATACAACAACTTGTCATCCATAAACAGACGGACAAATGAAAGTAGCAAGTAGGAATCTCTCTACATTTTTAGGAGCCATATTTCAAAGAAACTGATATGAACCCACTAGGTGAACTGCGTTAGGAACACTTGATCCATTTGTTATGCATGCCCAATTTAAAAAAAAATACAATTTGAACTATCATATTCTACCTTAAGGAAGTTAAGTCCTTAAAAACCTAATCTTAAGAAGCCACAAAGGTTGGCCACTCCTTTGATAAATTAGATATGTATTCCACCAGGAATACAAAAGAACAAGCAAAGCTTTTTGGAAAATACCTAAATTTTTATTGATAATAATGATAATCCCATAATATATCAGATGGCCTTTTAAATAGGCATCATAATATCCTAGTCCTATAAAGGGTTCTCTTAGCTATTACTAGTTCATATCTAAGTAGGAAAGACCTAAATAAGAAAGTAAATCCTTAAGTTTTAAGGAACAAGTCTTAATAAAGCCTTACTCACACAAGAAGGTAAATTTGGGCTTAATTAAATCAACATAACCTGCCCACTTGCTTACTGCATCTTAATTAGGCAGATTGGCTTCTTTCAAGCCCATGCGTGATTATTAGCCTTGTATCTTGGATTCCATGCTTTGTTCACCATGTACTAAGTTTTTTCCAACATCTTATACATGAAGATAAGTAATTAATCTTGGTAATGCCTTGGCACCTTGAAGAAAAGCCTCCCTTTCTTGCATCTCCATGACTAATTATTGGATCGGTGAATTATTGGGTCAAGTTGGATTTGAACCAGTGTAGACATATTACCAATGAATTTATAGTCCATCCCTATTAACCGCTCGGGCATCGACCCCAGAAGAATCAATTCCATACTTATTATATTAGTAATTATATTAATAATCCATGATTAACTTCCTTTTGTAATACACTTAGCTCGAGGGGATATCGCTTAGTTGGTAGAGCTCTACTTTGCAATTAGGTCATTGTGATTATAGGTTGGATGGCTAATTGTTCGGTTAGGAATGATAGTATCTTACACCTGAACCAGTGCTAGAGCATCCCGGTTCGAGTCTGAGTGGCGGCATAAATGTCTTTTAATTTTCAAAAGGACACAATAAGTCCTATAATGTCCTATAATAAATTCAATTCTTGATTTCAATTCCGTAGAATTAAGACCTTCTATTTTCCATTTCTTTTTTTAAGTTCAAAATTTTTATGATATTTTCAACCTTTTTTCATTCGTTTTGTTCTCACTCTAGTCATTAAACCCCCAATTTCTTGCAATAGGTCTTGTAAAAATTTGCTAACATCATCTTAAGCCATTCGATCAGTATCTTGATCCCCATCAGAATCTTAAAGAATTGGGAGGACTGTTCGCCACACATGGAATTTGCTTACAATTGAAGTGTACATGCTAAAACTAGGCATTCTCCATTTGAGTTTATGTCCAGGTTCAATCCATTAACTCCTATGGATTTGTTGCCTTTACCGATTGATAAAGCTAATTTGGATGGCAAACAAAAGGATGAGTTTATCAAAGCCTTGCACGAAAGGGTGCATGCACAAATACAAAATATAACTCTTAAATATGAAAAGTAACACTACAAAAAACTGTAAGAAAATTGTAGTTGAACCTGTGATTTGGTTTGGGTACATTTAAGGAAAGAGAGATTTCCTAGCCAACAGAAGTGAAAATTGATGCCAAGAGGGGATGGTCCATTTGAGCCCTTCAAAGAATCAGTGACAATGCATACAAATTGGATTTAACAACTGACTATGGCAATGTAAGTGCCACTTTCAATGTTTTTTATTTAACTTTGTTTGATTTAGATATTGAAAGTGATAATTAAAGGACGAATCCTTTTGAGAAAAAGGGGAATGATATGTGAATCAACAAAGGGATGATTGGGCCAAGGTTGGAGGTAACATTAAGAAGCAATATCCTTTGACCATTCATGGAGGGCCAATGATAAGAGCTAAAGCTAAAAGTATGAAAGAAACATTAACTTGCTTACTTGAAGACATTTAGAAGAAACAAGCTCACCTAAATTCTGTCAATGGTCTATGCATTCAAGAAGAACTTAAACTTATTAACGTAATTCAAACATGTTCAAATCATTAAGACAATGATCTAACCCATATTGTTTGAATTAGTAATAAAACACCAATTAGCTAGTCTTGAATATGTATTTTAGATCTTGGGCTTTTATTTTGTGTTATTTTGAACTTTAGTTAATTGCGGTTAGATTATTTGCTCTGTAAATTCAGCATGCATGAATTAGTGTTTTAGTTTGTGTTAAGTGTGAGTTTAGTGTCATTTAATTAGAATAAGGAGTTACAAGTTATGGGGCTGTCACTAAATGAGCAGTTACAATTTATATTAAGTGTAAGTTTTATTATCTCTTAATTAGAATAAGGAGTTGCAAGTTGTGGGGTTGTCATTAAATGGGTAGTTACAAGTTATATTAAATTAGAATTGAATGTTGTATCTTAGCATTTGTAAACAAGGTTGGCTCTATTAAGCATGAATTTGATGAATATAAAACTTTTGAGTTTTTTTTTGTGAGAGTTTTGCTTAAAGTTCTTGCATCAACTTTGGAACTTATCAAACTAATGCAATTTGTAGCATTCAACACCTAAATCTTTATTTTCTTTTTAAGTTATAAAACTTGTTAAGTTTATGGCATTATGGAGGATTAAGAGTGCTGTTCTAGTCATTTTATCATCATTCCTTTGATAGAGTTATTGGAATAGTTTGTTTCTTACTTTTAAACTTGAATGATCCAAATTTCTATCAATTGTAGAGGGTGTTAATTTGCATTCCATATTCATCTATCAAGGTGTTGGTTTCTAAATTGAAGATTTCCATCAAAGAGAGAACTTATCCAACTCGTTAGATAAATGCATGCATGAATGAGAGTGAAAAGATAAAAAATGAATTTCAAATAGATGCATTAAGACATGAGAATGAAACATTGAAAAATAGCATAATGCCGTCAAGAACTCATTGTTTAAGTTTACAAAGGGAAGTAGAGAAAATGCAAGGAGCTTAAAAGAAATCCAATAATAGGCATGGAATGTGATACAATCATGAAATTGAAGCTAATTCTAAAATCATGTCTGTTAACAAAAAATATTTTTATGGTGAGTAACCATTTCCTACAATGAAAATGGACATAAAACATATGCATCTACGCATACACATGTAGATGAAACATCCACTAGGGCATAATCTAAGAGAAACCTTAAGCTTTCATACTTGGCTCAAAATCTAGACATGTAATTCAACACTATCAAGGGAAGATTAACGATGACTTCTCTAGAAACATGAAAATCCACTTACACCCTTTTATTCCCCAAAGAAACATACATCTAGCCTTCATTTGTTCTAGGTACATACATATAATTATGATAGCTCACTTCACTATCTTAAGAGAACATTCCACACTTTTAACATACAAAGCAAGATACCTCATTATACATACATACATACATAGAAGATCAACCAATGCATTTATACACCATCATCATTCATATAACATGGCATGTCATTTCTATGTTAAGTATGGATATGTTGACAAATTTTGTTTTCTTAAACAAAAAATGAAAAGCAAACCGTCAATAGTGTGGGTTAAAAAGAAGAAGGAGCCTAAAATTCAAGGAACCACATTTATCTAAGTTCCTAAAACACATTGATTGCCTTATTTTTTAGGGCTCTGAGAAAATATAAAGTAAATGGTACGTAATTAAGTATTAGTTCTTAAGAATTTATGTTTTTTTATAACTTTAATCTTTATGTGTTAAAAAAATTCTTGAAAATGTTTAGAAT
This sequence comes from Erythroxylum suave, assembly GCA_027563595.1. Taxonomy (NCBI): domain Eukaryota; kingdom Viridiplantae; phylum Streptophyta; class Magnoliopsida; order Malpighiales; family Erythroxylaceae; genus Erythroxylum; species Erythroxylum suave. The sequence continues at coordinate 11,351 of JAOSBN010115494.1, forward strand.
AAAGTGAGCAAGAATGATTGGACTTCTTAAAAGGAACAATTTTTGAACCAAGTTAGGATGACAAGAAGGATAAGATGCCTTCAATGGATTTTAAACTTAAAAAGAACCTTCATTCAAATAATTCATAAGTATTGCTCAACAAGAGGTAATTATTAGTTCATACTTTAGAAATTTGAAAAAGAATTTTTATCAATTTTTTAAAATTGTGAATCTTAGTGCTTGGCAATAATTTCTCTAAATCATTAAATAAGAATAAGTTTTGACATAATTTTAAGAGAATTATTTATATTTGATGGAAATTATATGCGTTAAATGATTGTTTTTAATGTCTTCATCTACCTTGATTGATTTTATCTATGATTTATTATGCCATTTTGCTTTATTTTTAGTATTAAGGCTGTGTTTGGTTTATTTAATCCATGTTTTTCTTTGATTGATGAAAATTCTAAGATATTATGATATGTTGGTCATCCAATACCTCAATGTGACCAACCAGTGTCATCCACAGCACCAACACCTTTGCCTTTTAACAAATTTGTTAGATGTTTGATCACCGGTATGGTTGCCTATATAAAAAATTAATTGGCCAATGAAGTCAATGTCTATATAATCGACATTCACTTCATTCTAGTGAGTTTATGATGAGTGTGGTTACTCCTTTGTTCGATCACCTATGCACATCGGTCGATCAATATCTTCTATTGGTTTTCCAACGTCTCTTTGTTTAAGAAACTTTTCATTCTAGTGAATTTTTAAATATACTGGTAGCATATCCTAGTTGACCACACTAGTCACTAGTCAAGCAATCTAGCTCCATGTTTGATCAATGTAGCAATATTGATTTTTTCATTTTTAATGATGGATTAAGGTCTTGTATATTTAATTTGTAATTAGTTTATTGACAAATTAAAGTTTCAATTGCTACTCTTGTTGACTTATGTTTCATTTTTTACGACTATAATGATGTGTCTATTATATGCAAAAAACTATAGTGTAGTTGCTTATAGTGAAGTTATAGCTAAAATTAGCATGTACAGGTTAGTCCCATGAGTAACGTTCTTAATTTCCATTTTTTTCACAAACCTATCAAATATGATTTATTAAAAAGGGAAACAAATAAAAATTATAAAGCGCCAAGTCAAAGTAATGCTCTAGTAGAAAGTAATAAATGAATAAGCTATATTTGAGTTGGATATTACCTAGGACTTCACTATTTTTTGACTTCACTATGATTTAATGAATGACTTTAGTTTCTTCAACTATTGAATCCTAAAGTTACTATTATGCTTTCTCATGAATAACACAGCCTTTATTCTTAGATCTAATTAATTAAAATCTTTTCATACTCAAGAAAACCTTATTGCATTTATTTGATTTGTGAATTTTTGTGATAGGTTATATGCTAATCCATAAAGATTAATGGTAACTTAAGTAACCCACTTAACCATCATCATTTGATGTATGAATCTAGTTGTTGAACATTAAACTTTCGTTCCTTTAATTAATCAATCAAAAAATGAATAAATATCAAGAAAACTAGGTAAATTAAAAGATTAATTGAGAACATTACATCCTAAGGTTCATGCCACCTAAATGTATACTAATAAATAGATTAGAAAGAATAACACAAAACTTGAAAGAACAAAAGACAAAGAAATTATCATCTTGAATCCTTTATAAATCTTGTTGAGATACTTTTTCCCTTCCCAAGATTATTTGTTTCCTTAATCTCCAACTATTTTTTTGGCTTCTAATTGGTTCTTTTTTCTTTCAAACTCCTCTATGAAAAAAAAGCTACTTTCTTTTGCCTCTTTTTTAAATAAATCAAATCCTATATCTTGAACATGGCCCAACACAGGTTGTTTTTATAACTTATTGCTTTTCACCATTTTTAAAGCCTTTTTACTTTAATCACCACTGTAAACATAGGACTAGAGAAGGAACCATGTATATCCTATAATAGTGAACATAAGTTTAACACAAGGAAATGTTGCATGTACTAGGAAATGGCTCTCATTTGTACATAGCTTAAACATGAAGGCATGTAAGTGTGTTGTTCTTGGGATGATAGATTTCTAGGATGAATAAAATGGGGCATAACTGAACATGATCACCATCACACTATAGTATTCTTATTGTGTTCTTTAATCTTTCTTCAAATTTTCCAAAGTTGCTCCAAATCAACTTGAATTTTCTCCATATTGACTCCTTTTCCTTAAAGGGTTCAAAACAAGACTTGGTTCAAAATATAGCCAATTTTTAGTATCAAATCCTCTTAAGATGTCCAAAACACAATCACAAAACTACTAAAATCTTGTTAAAAGTATGGTCAATTTAGAATATATCAAACTCCCCCCATAGTTAAGTTTTTTTTTGTCCTAAAGTAAATCAGTTTCATCATTCCATCTCAAATAAAAATTTTTGGAAAAAGCATTAAACATGTCAAACGTACCAATCATGTTTCTCCAACACCCATCCAATTGCAAAGGTCATCAAGCACTAAGATGCTAACTACTCGTATCAGTTCATAATTAAATTCAATTAACTTCATTTGTCTTCAAACTTCAACCCAATTAATAAAATTTGACTCTAGATATAAAATGAACATACACAAGAAAAAAGCTTTAAATAAATTCACACCTATACCAACTTAAACCAGAACATAAGTTGAAACCAAACAAGAGCATTTATGAGCTTCTTTGAAAAGGCATATAATCTTTTGACATGAGAGTAAACACCTTATCATGAATACTCCTTATTATTTAACTAGGTCACTATCTAAAATGGCTAGTAGCAACAATCTTTAACTTCAATCTTTCTTTTTTGGTATGAAGCCAATGGAGTGAAATTATTTATTGTTTAATTATTTACAATTATTTATTTCTTTTTAGATAATGAAAAATACTTAAAGGAAGTCTCATTTACTCGATACAAGTATAGTTATACAAAAAGTTCCATGATGTTAATCAAGTTTCCATTCTCTAAAATCATAATACAAATTGAATTCATGTATTCATCAACACTTATAGCTTGTGGCCTAGACATTTTAAATCTCAACGACAATCAAATTTACGGTGAATTGTCTCCATTTATATGCTTCCAAAGTAGAACAGATTTTCAAGAATTGATTAATTAAGAAATTCATGATAAATTTGATATGAAAGGGTATAATATGCTATAACTTCCTAACAATTATGATGAACATTATCTTTAATGTACAAATTATATAAGAACAAAGAAAGCGTGTATATGTCATGATTGAAAGTTATGCATTATGTCTCTTTTTTGGCCTTCCTTGTAGGTGAATATGGGGTATGGCACAGGGAGAGCCTAATAGGGTGTTATAGGATATGAGGCCTTCGTAGAGACATATACTGGTCATATCTTACAGTGATGCTCTCTACTTCTCTAAAAGAAGTGAATACAAGTCATCATGGGTTGTATATGGTAGCATATTCTTACTGCGTTAACTTAGAAACCAATAAACTAAGTGGACTAACTTCAAGCACTGATCTACGAAAAGTTATTCTAGATTCAACAAGTTTCAAACCAAAAGAATCAACACTAAGCAAAATTAAGGACTACTAGCTAAAACAACTAAAAATAACCAAGTTTAAAACACAAAAGGTAAATAGGCATTAGGGAGCCTGACCCCCTAAATCACTCATAACGTAAGAATAAAAAAGCACATATGTAATTGCTTTCTCAATTAGATCTCCTACTATCTAGGGCATTAATCATTATCCAATCCACCTTGAAAGCTATAGACTTCTTACTCTACACTTCCATTGCTCTATAGGGAAAAAAAACGTTTCACATTGTAATGGCCTATACCACCTAAACTTTTATTGGTTTATGCGCTACAACTAATTAGTTAGTTGATGTTTAGTGTCATAATTATTTAAATTTATTCTTCATCTTATATTTATTAGATGTATATGTTAAAGTCCATTGGATAAATATATATTGTAAATGAAATTACAATGAGATTATAATAATGAGATTCATTTTGCAATTATGTATTGTCACTAAATTATTTCAACTCATTGCTTTATTAAGAATGTACATTAATAAGGAATAAAAATGCTAACACAAATTATGTTTTTTATTATGAAAGAAATGGATCTCATAGTATCTAGATACTTAAAACTAAAACATGGTTACTTGTTAAAGAACAAGTTCCTTGAACTAACACAATATGAGGAGTCCATTTGGAATATTACTTGTCTATTCATGAAAATTGTCATCATGATGATATATAAGTGATCCATTGACTTTAGATCTTTAGAGCTTTTTGTAAAGGGATTGATATATTTTTGATACTTCTTATAACCTATTATAGTCAATAGTAGCTTAATCGATAGTCATTAGATATAAAATGGACTATATGGAGATAGTTAAGTGATCAATATACAATTCATTACCCTAAAGTGATTAGAAAAAATGTTCCTATATTCACAATTATTATTGATTTGAGAAATCCTTGGCTAAGGTGGAATGATACTTTGAAAATAGGTTTTACATGTCATTAATTAAATCAATTACTATTGAAGAACTAATATAATTGGACTCAAATTGAGTAAACATTGTTTTCATACTTTATGTCTATTCAGAAAGTTTCGTGATGAAAGATTGAATTACACAAAAAATCATGCATAAAAAGGTTTGTTAAAATCACTTTAATGTTCCTAAATATTTTGGTAGTCATAATGCATTTCTAGATTCCAAACTTGCTTTGTGACTATAAATTCTTTAATTAGAGAATTAAAGATAATTTAAAGGAGTTTAATTTATCAAATCCTAAAATGATGGTTATAGTTTTTATCCATTGCTAATAGATCTAGGAATCTAATGGGTCACACAAAGAATGGGTTGAAAAGAGAAAATGTGTTTTAATTAAGTCAGATTTGATTGCAAAATTTAAGAAACTTTATAATTATACATGAGATATTTAATAAATAAGAACCAGTATGAGATATTCGATTTTATTTAAGCATAACAGGTATTTAATTACAATTAATTGTAATTCTAATTGAAATTAAAATTTTATTTCAATTAAATTACTAAAATGTATACAGCTTATTATAAATAGGCTTTAGCTTTAAGGAAACTAGCACTTCTTGCTGAATTCTTTCTATAAGAATTGTAGAATTCTCTCAACACAATTTGTGAATTTCGTTAGAGGCCAAATACTTGTACAACTATAGTGATTGATATTAGCCAATTTTAGAAATGGTTCAAAGGAAACGACAAGAAAATAGTTTCTCCAAAATTCATTGTTGTGCTTTATGTTAAGACAATCCATAAATTTTAGTTAATAATAGATAACAATGTTAAAATACGCAATCAAATCTTTGCAGAATTTTGTTACAGAAAAAAGATGGTGGTTTCCAATATCATGCTTAATCAAAATGATAGTTCTCTTTAAAAGTTAAAGGTGAGAAGGTGGAGTTCAGGATGACACCTTGTTATTGGTTATTTGATATATCTGTAGAATAGCACAGCACCAACAATTGTAGGTTAACTTTCTACATACATTATGTTCGAGAAATGAAAAATCTATTAGAGGATAGAGCATTATACCCATCGTAGATTGATATTTTTAAAGTTAAATATTATCTTAAATTTATATAGGTGTGTATGATTTTAATTGATCCTTTAATTATTTATGAAGAAATAAGTGTTTTGTATCATAATTCATATTATATTACAATTCAAAATTTTTTCTCAAAATAAATACAATAGATTTAATCTTACAATAAAAATACATAACTTAGGCCAAAGGTGTGATTTGCACCATAATGTTTCTCAAAAACTCCAAATAAGCCTGCACTACTATCTTTGGTACCACTTTACGCCTAAATGTTACTAAAATAATTTTCATTGCACCGTGAAGGGTGCAAAAGTGATAACCAATATAATGATAGGGGCATTTAGACCTGTAAAGAAATCATTTTGACAATCACATTAGTGTTTAGTGGATACAAATTTTCTAGTTGAGACATCACATAGGCTTAAGTGTTAATCCATATAATCAAAAAAGAAAGAAGATGACTTCTTCTTTCTTTTATCACTTAGGAGCTGTGCAAGATGAAAGTCTCATGCACGGTTTTGAATGAGAGAAAGAAGTCATCTTCTTTCTTTTATCACTTAGGAGCCGTGCAAGATGAAAGTCTCATGCACGGTTTTGAATGAGAGAAAGAAGTGAGGAATCCTCTTTTTGACTCTGACTCTCCCACTCCAGTCGTTGCTTTTCTTTCTGTTACTTCGAAAGTAGCTGCTTCAGCTTTAGCCTCTTGAATTTTCGATATGAACTACCAAAAAATTAAATATATTCAGATTTAGTTCACTACCAGTACCATTTTAAAAATGCTAAAGTATAATTTTAATGGAAACTCAGTTAAGGACATGGAAGTGATGGTGTAATCTGGTTCAGCATATTTTTATGATCCATTTCACATTGGTGGAGTTCCAATATGCTAATACTAAATGATGAACTAAGCTCTTAATGGACTGACTTAAGGTGTTTGGGCTAAAAAAAAGCAACAATAGAAGCTAAATTGGGCTTGGAGAGATCAGTTAGCCTTATCACCTTAATTCACACATAAATAGGCCTAATTAGAAGACTATGTTATTTTGATGATTTCATGAGATCTCTAACTGATTTGGGCTACCTAAAAGTCCACTTTCTATATTTGGCTTTGGGAATTTGTTTTAAAAAGGCTTTCCTAAATCTTAGGGATTTCCTTATTTTTAAGAATAAATCATTGCTATCAGATTGATTAGGGTTTTCTTCAGCCTATATAATCATCATCTTTGTACAAGAATTCATATTGGAATTTGTTTTACATTTTTGGTGAGGTCATTCACTTTGTTGGTTCTTCATTGAACTTGGAACTTATCAAGTTTATTCCTTATGTTGTTCATCTGACTTATCACTCTCAATCTCTTCTTTGTCCTAAAGTGTGGAGTCAATATCCTTCTTTATAACTTTGGTTCATGTTTCCTAAAACATTGGTTAAGGTTTTCTTGAAAACAAAATTGATTTAGCTTTTCTGGAAATTCCTTTCAATAACTTATTCATGGGTTCCTAGATCTTGATTAATAGGGTTCACATTAATTGGTTTCAAAACTTAGGTTATTCTATATCAGTTTGGTGCATATTACTTATTTTGTTTCACGTTTCTTTTCTTTTGTTGGTTTCTTCCATACTCATTTCTTGCAAATCTAGTTGTTTTCTTCCATACAAGTTTCTTTCAAATCTTGGTTGTTTTATTCCATACAAGTTTCTTGCAAATCTTGAAAGTCTAGTTGTTTTCTTCCACACATGTTTCTTGCAAATCTGGTTGTCTTCTTGTTGCAATCTTTTCTCTTATTTTCTTCTTAAACTTTGCAAATCTATTCATCTTATTATTTTTCTAAATTGATTCCTCTTTCTTGTTATTTCATATGTGTTCCTTCTTACTTCTATTGATAGCGTTAGTTGTGATTTGCTAAACAAACCAAAAAAAAAGAAAATAAAACATGTCAAAAAAAGAAAAGAAAAGAAAAACGAAATAAAAAAAGAAAAAAATAAGAAAAGAGTGGAGGCTCGGTTTTGCAGGAGAGGGCAGATTTGAGTTGAGCAAAAGGGAAGTACTTGATTTGCTTATTCCTATTTGAAATCTGAAATTAGTATTATTATTATTTTGATTCATCTCCTTTTCTTTTCTATCTTGTCTAGTTTCATTTTTTAAGCTTTTAACCTCGTCCTATTTTCTTTGTTCCTCAATCTAGTTGAGTTTTTTTGGATAAGTTAGGTGTGCATTGCAAGGTAATCACTTTTGATCAAAGTTTTTGTAGTTCCTTAAAGAAATATAAGTGAATTGAGTAGTAAAAGGCAAGAGTGGTTACATTCTAGTTAAAAGCCTTAAAAGAGTGAAACACTTATTGAATGAAACATTTGTGAGATTTATTTCTTTGCAAAATCATTCTTTGTCATATTGCTATGATGGTTGAAGAAGGAAAGACAAGAGAGAAATTCAAACAACAAAGTTTGCATCAATACTTTGAACAAATGGAGGTTAGATTTGGTGAAATTTTGGACAAGATGGAAAGATAAAATACTACCATTGCTGTTTTACAAAGGAATCAAGTTTGTGAAGTTCCAATTGTGCATAGAAAAGAAAGGTGATAATACCATGTTGAACATAAGTAGGAAGATGATAGTGATAATTTTAATATGAGAGAGGATAATAGCAAATTTGATCAAAATAGAGGTGGTCGAAGGGGGCAAAGGACAGATCATTATGATTGAAACTTGTGAAACATTAAACTGAAGATTCCGTTGTTTTCAGGCAAGAATGATCTTGATGCATAAGTAGAGTGGGAGAAGAAAGTGGAGTTGGTCTTTGATTGTCACAACTACTCTGAAGTGAAAAAAGTTAAAACTTGCTACTATTGAGTTTACTAACTATGCTATTGTTTAATGAAATCAACTTTTTTTGACTAGGAGACGAAATTGTGAGAGGCCAATTGAAACTTTGGAGGAGATGAAGGCTATTATGAGGAGAAGATTCATTCCATCCCATTACTATAGAGTCTTGTACCAATGACTACAAGGCCTAACCCAAGGATCTAAGAGTGTGAAAGACTACCACAAGGAGATGGAGATAGCCATGTTAAGGCTAATGTGGAGGAGGATTGAGAGCCAACTATGGCACAATTTTTGCATAGCTTAAATCAAGAAATTGCAAATGTGGTAGAGTTACAATGTTATGTGAATCCGGAGGATATGCTACATATGACCATGAAGATTGAGAGGCAACTCAAATAACAACGATCAATATGGTTTAGGCAAAACTTCCTCTTGGAAACCAAATTACAGCAAGAAGAAAGATAATGCTGATCTTAAGAGCAAGTCTGAATCATCTAAAAGTAAGGATACTGGTTATTGCCTAGATAAAGGTAAGTTTAACTCCTAAACCTCTAGAAATAGAGATATTAAATGTTTTGAGTATTTGGGATGGGGACATATTGCATTTCAGTGCTCGAATAAGCGAGTGATGATTTTGAGGGGAGATGTTGTTGAGACTGAAGCTCAATATGATGATAATCATATGCCACAATTGGAGGAGAGTGATGATGAAGTGTATCCAGTTGCTAGTGAAATCCTTGTCACTAGGAGAGCTTTGAATGTGCAAGTGATGAAGGAGGATGAAGCACAATGAGACATCTTCCATACATTTTGTCATATCAAAGACAAGGTATGTAGCATGATTATAGATGGGGGAAGTTGTGCTGATGTAGTAAGCAATCTTTTGGTTGAAAAATTGGACCTACCTACTACTAAGTATCCTAGACCTTATAAACTTCAATGGTTGGATGAGTGCGGGGAAGTCAAGGTTAAAATACAAGTGTTGGTGTCACTTTCCATTGATAAATATCGTGATGAGGTGCCTTGTGATGTTATACTTATGCATGCTAGTCATTTGCTTTTGCATCGACTATGGCAGTTTGATAGGAGGGTTATGCATGATGGATTCAAGAATATATACTCTTTTACAATGCATGGGAAACCTATATCTCTTGTACCATTAACACCTCACCAAGTATATGAAGATCAAATGCGGATAAAAGTGAGTGTGAGAAAAGAAATAATGAGGTTAAATGTGAAAAAAGAAAGAGTGAGAGTGAACGTGAAAAAGGCAATAATAACAAAAAAAGAAAAAAAGAAAAAATCTCAAGAGCAAGAGAGAAAAAATGCAAGTTTTTATGCAAAATAAAGTGAGCTTAAGAAAGCTTGTTGTTCAAAACAGCCAATGATTTTAATAATAACAAAAAAAAGAAGAAAAGGAAAAGCCTCAAGAGAAAAAGAGAAAAAAAAGTAAGTTTTTATGAAAAAGAAAGTGAGGTTAAGAAAGCTTTTTGTTCAAAACAGCCAATGATTTTACTTTTGTACAAAGAGGCTAATACTAATGATCTTAACTCGTATTTGCCTAGTGCTACTATATCTCTTTTGCAAGAATTTGCTGGTCTTTCCTGATGAAGTTCCCAATGGTTTATCACCACTTAGGGGAATAGAACATTAAATTGATTTCATTTCTAGTAAATCAATTCCTAACCAACCAGCCTGTAGGAGCAATCCCGAGGAGACAAAGAAACTTCAAAGGCAAGTTAAGGAGTTACTAGCTAAAGGCTATGTGAGAGAAAGTTTGAATCCATGTGTAGTTCCTGTTCTACTTGTGGCTACGAAGGATGGAACAAGGAGAATGTCTATTTATTGTAAAGCTAGCAACAAAATTACAATAAAGTATCATCATTCCTAGGTTAGATGACATGCTTGATGAATTGCATGGTTCTTGTATTTTCTCTAAGATTGATTTGAAGTCTGGTTATCATCAAATTTGCATGTTAGAGAGTGATGAATGGAAAGTCGCCTTTAAGACTAAGCATAGTCTATATGAATGGCTAGTTATGCCTTTTGGGTTAACTAATGCCCCTAGTGCATTCATGAGATTGATGAACCATGTTTTAAGTGCTTTCATTGTTAAGTTGTTGTTATGTACTTTGATGATATTTTGATTTATAGTAAGAACTTTGATGAGCATCTTGAACAGTTGCAAAATTTCTAAGTGTTTTGCATGATGAGAAGTTGTATGCAAACATCAAGAAATGTTCTTTTTACATTAATCAGATTGAGTTCCTTGGATATGTTGTTAGTGCTAAGGGAATAGAGGTTAATGAAGAAACGGTTAAGGCTACTCATGATTGGCCTACACTAATAATAACTAAGGTGCAAAGCTTTAATTGGTTTTATAGGAGATTTGTTAAAGATTTTAGCACCATTGCTACACCATTAGCTGAATTTGCTAAAAAGAATGTTGGTTCAATTAGGGTAGTGAACAAGAATCAGCATTTAATTTGATTAAAGACAAGCTAAGTTAAGCACCATTACTTGCTCTACCTAACTTTGCTAGAACTTTTGATGTTGCATATGATGCTTCAAGTATAGGTACTAGGGCTGTTTTGATGCAAGAAAACTGGCCCTTTCCTTATTTTAGTGAAAAACTAAATGGGGTAGCCTTGAACTACCCAACTTATGAAAAGGAGATGTATGCTTTAGTGAGGGCCTTGGAGACATGGCAACATTACTTGTGGCCTAAGGAGTTTTTCATTCATATTGATAATGATTCTTTGAAGCATTTGAAGGGCCAAGGTAAGTTGAACAAACGCCATGGAAAATGAGTGGAGTTCCCTATTTGCTCAAGTACAAAAAAGGTAAGGACAATGTGGTTGCAGATGCTTTGTCTTGTAGGTATACCTTAATATCTATGTTGGATACTAAATTATTAGGCTTTGAGTATATTAAGGATTTATATTATTCTGATCTTGATTTTAGTAATGTGTTTGAAGCTTGTGAACATGTTGCCTTGGGCAAATTTTATAAGCATGAAGGTTTTTTATTTTGTGAAAATAGATTGTGTGTGCCTATTTGTTCTATAAGGGAGTTACTGGTTCGTGAGTCGTATGGAGGTGGCTTGATGGGACATTCTGGTGTTTGAAAAACTTTAGATACACTTTTTGAGCATTTCTTTTGGCTACATATGAAACGTAATGTAGAAAGAATTTGTGAGAAATGTATAAATTGCATATATGCCAAATAGATCTTTGCCTTGTGAATTATATAATCCTTTGCCAATACCAAGTGTACCATAGGTAGACATTTCAATGGACTTTGTCTTACGTTTACCTAGGTTAGAAAGAGGTATTGATTCCATTTTTGTTGTTGTGGATAGGTTTTTTAAAATTGCTCATTTCATTTCATGCCATAAAACAAAAGATGCTAGTCACATTGTAGACTTATTCTTGTGTGAGATAGTACAACTTCATAGAATGCCAAGGAGGAATGTTTCTAATTGAGATGCCAAGTTCTTAAGCTCCTTTTGGAAAACATTATGGGTTAAGCTAGGTACTAAGCTTATGTTTTCTACAACTTGCCATCCACAAATTGAGGGAAAACTACAGTAGTTAAGCTAACTTTTCTACATTATTGCAGCTATCATTCAAAAGAATTTGAAGAATTAGGAAGATTGTTTAACACATGTTGATTTTGCTTATTTCCATCCTACTACTACCTTTTTGCCTTTTGAAGTTGTGTATAATCCCTTGATTCCAATGGATTTAACACCTTTACCAATTGATGAGTGTGTTAGTTTAGATGGCACAAAGAAGGCTGAATTAGTGAAGCAATTACATGAAAAGGTTAGACATCAAATCGAAAAGAGGGCAGAACAATGTGCTTCTCTAGCCAAAAAAGGGCATAAGAAAGTGATCTTTGAACTAGGATAGTGGGTTTGGGTTCATTTAAGGAAGGAATGATTTTCAACAAAACTTCATTCTAAGCTACATTTGAGAGGAGATGGATCATTCCAAGTCATTGCATGTATTAATGACAATGCATACAAGCTGGATCAACCAGGTGAGTATAATGTTAGTGCTACATTTAATGTTTATGATCTCTCTCCAATTGATGTAGTTGATGAAGATTTGAGGATGAATCCTTTTGAGGAAAGAGGGAGTGATGGAACCAGCTAAGGACATGCAAAGGATGGTGCAAACTGGTTCAACATATTTTGATGATCCATTAAAAATTGGTAGAGGTCCATTAACTCATGTTAAAGCTTAAAGGATGAAAGAAGCTCTTAATGGACTGATTAAAGTTGTTTGGATTAAACAAACAACAATAGAAGCTGAATTGTGCTTGGAGAGATCAATCAGATTTATCACTTTAATTCACATATAGTTAGTTATTTATTTGGCCTAATCAGAAGACTATGTTATTTTGATGATTTTAGGAGATCTCTAACTGATTTGGGCTGCCCAAATGTCCACTTTCTATATTTGGCTTTAGGAACTAGTTTTGAATAGACTTTCTTATCTTATGGATTTCCTTATTTTTAGGAATAAATCATCACTAGCAAATTGATTAGGGTTCTCTTTGGCCTATATAATCATCATGTTTGTACAAGAATTCAGATTGGAATTTGTTTTATGTTTTTGGTAAGGTTATTCGGTTTGTTGGTTCTTCATTGAACTTGGAACTTATCAAGGTTATTCCTTGTGCTGTTCATCTAGCATATCACTCTCAATCTCTTCTTTTCCTAGAGTGTGGCATCAATATCCTTCTTTATAACTTTGGTTTGTGTTTCTTAAAACATTGGTCAAGGTTTTCTCAAGAATAGAACTTATTTATCTTTTTGGGAAATTCCTTTCCACAATTTGTTCGTAGGTTCCTAGATCTTGATTGATGGGGTTCACATCAAATGTGATACCATTTATAACAATATGAACTAACTTAGACGTTTTAGGATAAGTAAAGGGGCAATTTTTACCTTCTTTTATAGAATTTACTTTTTTGGTTTATTTTAACCAATAGCAATATATTATAATACTAATGGATATTTCATACATAAGGAAATTTCTTTAGCTTCACTATATGAGGTTTGCTTAGGCATAACTAATCTTATCATTACTAAAATTAGAGTCATTTGGCCAATTCTAGGAATAGCATGATCAATCATTGTTAAACCTCCAATAATAACTCATATAAGGGTTTCTATTTTTAATGGCAAGCCTTGACCATTAAGAATATAAACAAATGAAATGATCTAGATCATGATGTGTCTCAACTAATTGCTCACACTAGTTGTTTTGACAATTACCACTTCATTGTGTTCAGAACCATATATATGAGAATAAAGAAAAATTTAAGGCACTTGTAAACTATTATATAGTACAAATAAAAATCATTTCATAATATAGTTTAAATAATACCGCCATTTAATACAATAAAATACTGCAAATATTTATATTAAATAGAGATAAAAATATATTCATATATTATAATCTTAATCTTTGGTAGAAACGTCATGGGCACACAAATTTTAAGTAATAGCAGAAGGAAATTCAATGGATATACATTCCTTTTCCTCCATAGCTTTGTTTTGATCATGAATTTTCATAGACATAGTTTCATATGTGTTATCTTTATATTTCTCTAATTGTGAGGGTAATAAATTGTGTTAAATAATGACCACAATTCCATACACTTTCATATACCAATTTATTTACTTCACAATTTTCATCAAATTTTCCATTAAGAACATGGTTGACCATATGATCTTGTATTTAACCTTTCTCATAAAAAAATTTAATGGATAAAATTTGTTATTGATCACATAAGAAATTGACTACTACACAAGTGTGCATCAATCTAGTCTTTCACATTGGTGCTTGGTATTAATTCTACCAAGTCCTGTTGTTCCCATTTTCACTAAAACTATTATTTTAAATTCGTCCTAGAAATATTTATGGGATTGAATATATTGAGTACTGGTACAGTTTAATATTGAGACAATAGTATCCTTCTCATTCAGTCAATATATTTACATTAAAAAAATGGAAGCTTATTTGTAATGATTGGAAGAATTTTTTTCTACATAGATATGGCATTGTATAGATATATACTTTATATGAGATGAGTTATGGTTTAGAATCAAAGATGATATTCTGATTGTAAATTGTACATAATGCCTATTTTTAATCAATGATAGTATTTTTATACATTGCATTCCATGTATTGAGTACCGATATGGTTTTTATTGACTCATAGAATTAAATATACTTGAATATCGATGTGTCTTATTGTGTCGTGGAATTCTTTGTACATAGCCATGGTATTCGTTTATAAAAATTATTTTTTAATATTAAATAATTTGTTGCAAGGCAAGATCCAAAGTTGCAAGATAAAGTCATAATCTGAAGCAGTAAGGAAGCTTGCTACAGTGATGAAATCAAATCAAAACAAACAGATATGATCTTATTTAAAGTTATATCCTACATACCTTGAAAGCTTGACAAAAAGAATCTATAGACTACTTAAAGCTAAATTAATTCCATTCCTTGTGCCCTCTAAGCATTCATAAAATCTTAGACTTTAGAGGTTGCATATCGTTCCAATACGTAATGAGATTTTAAGTCCAACTCCTCTTATTAAAGCTAATGCTCTAATCTTGTTGATGTTTCTTTAAGCTACCAAGTTCGCTTCCATCTGTTGAATCCTTGAGATCTTTTAGTTTCTTCAATAAATTGTGCACCCAAGAGCTATTTGGAATTTTTTAAGCCATCCCTACTAAATAATTAAGACTTAGAAGCCCATTGTATGATGTTTTTACATTAATTAGACTCAGAAAAGTGATTTCATCAAATTTGGATATCCTTCCACAAAAAATTAGAAAAACAGCAAGTGAAAAAAGATGATTTATGGTTTTTGGAGCTTCTATATATAATATGAATAAGAATTGGAAATTGGAAAAGATGCTCCCTTATTTCCATCTCTATGGTCATGCTTTCCCTCATTACTAGCAAGAAGATAATTGACATTTTTTTTGTGAAAGATACTTATTCTACACTAGTTTGAACCAACTGAATTTTGGATCATTTAGCCTAAACAAATCTATAAAAGTTTTACTTATGAAATTGCTTAAAGAGTGCCTTAACCAAATAACCTTATCTTCCTCTTCAGGATTGAACATACATGATGGAAAAGATGCTTAGGAAAGTCGTGTTACTTATGTTGACGAAGAACCAGTTGCTTTCATACATTAGAGAGATAACTAATGAATTAGCTTGATAGAATAGCCTTAGGCTAAAGATAATTAGGGAGTAAATATAAAAGACATAGGGCACTCTAATTATCAAACCATAAGTAGGTATTATCCCCATTTCCAAACCTTATTTTGATTGAGGGGTGCAAGTTATTCCTCAGTTTCACCATTTGTTGCAAGCTTTAGGACGAATTTGGCTTGACCTTGAGTGTTCAGAAGTTTTTATCTATCAAGTAGTGTAGGATCCACTTGATCCATAATGGATCCTTATGGATAATTATCCATACTTTCTTTGCCATCAAAGTCTTATTCACCATAAAAGATTGAATTCTCAATCCTCCTTCATCTTCTAGCAAACAAATGCTTTTTTTGGAAAACCTTAGCATAAGGTTACAATCAGCCTACATAACTGAGAAATTTATTCTCAATTCTTCTTCTTATCATATGAAAAGATGTTGCCAATTTGTATAATAAGGTTTCATATTACCATCCCCTGTCCAGAGGAAATTCCTAAATTGCTTTTCAATATTCTTACACAACCTTTTTCAAAGAATAATATGGGATGATCCATAAATATACAAGTTATTAGGTGCAGAGAATATTAGCTACAATCAGCCTACATAACTGAGAAATTTATTCTCAATTCTTCTTCTTATCATATGAAAAGATGTTGCCAATTTGTA
>JAOSBN010115494.1:27780-38336 GCA_027563595.1 Erythroxylum suave
TAGGAGATCCTCTTTGAGGTAATTGTTACAGCTAGGTATGTAAAAGGGAGGGGATTTGAGTACCAAAACTAGAATTCTTAAAAGTTCCAAGAAAGAATGGATTCATCATATGATACCATCAAGTAACTCATAATCCTATTGATGCATAATCCTAAAAGCTTGTTGAATCCCTCTGTGACTTCATAAGATGTGAAACATATCTTGAGTTACCTCCACAAAATAATAAGAGATCATCTACAAATGATAGTTGGGAGATCTTTATTTGTTCACATTTCTTGTGAACAAAAACCATTATCTACTTTTATCTTATGATTAATAATTCTAGAAAGGACCTCAACACGAATGTTATTTAAGGGGATAAAATAAAAATTATCATTTTACTCCCTTGGATAACTTTAAGGCATCTATACTGATAAAAAAATAAAAAAATAGTGGTGATTCATTGGCATTGTCTAAGAAATGAAAAACAAAGGCCTCCAAAGAGTTAAGGATGAGTTCCTAATTTTTTAAATAAAAAAATTTATGTAGGTCAATCTTAACTATATAGTTTTACCTTATACTTCTAAGTGAATTTTTTAATAAATCTTAAACAATCAAGATATTATCCCTCATGTTTCTTCCCTCTATGAATACTGCTTGTGAGTGAATAACAAAGGAAGGTAGGATCTACTTGATTCTTGAGGTCAAAAGCTTAGAAATTATCTTATTAAAGTTATTATAGCAAGTTTTCAGTTTGCATTCCTTCAAAAAATGAATGATTAGGAATCTTAGGAACCAAGCATCAATGATTTTCTTTCCAAACTTTATATACGTCCTTGAACTAGAGAAGAATTTTACGTCATGCTGACTAACATGTATTTTTGAGAGTCCTAAGTCCTTTGATAGAAATAATTATTAAATATAGACCTAGAGCTTTGTTAAGAATTAAGTTGAAGACTACCTTCTCAATGTCCTCCATTGTAAAGGGCATGTTTAGAAGCTCACATTGTTGGAATTATCAATATCCTAGGAATATAGTAGCCAAGAGAGGATTCAAAGAAGGGGCACGTGGTTGGAGCTTGCAATGTGCTTTAGAAGTAATCCTTGGCAAGAGATAAAAGCTCATTCTATTAAAAAAAACACATTACTACCATCATTCATCAATGTAGAGATTCTATTACAATTCCTTCTAGTAAGAAGAAACTTGTTAATGAATTTAGAGTTGTAGTCCCCTTCCATAAACTATAATGTCATATGCTTTTGAAATATCAAAGAGACATGAACTTCCAATGCTTTATGATACGACAACAACCTAGAGTCAATGTCTAGATCACCTCCGTTTCAATGATTGTTCCCAATACCTAAAATCAATCAATCTAACACGACTCTTCACCCCCAGATCAGCAAGGAATTGGTAACAAAGAGTATAAAGATTGCAAGAATTGAATTAATGCCACAAGTTAGAACTTACTTGATAAGTTGAATCAATCCTTAAGGTAAAATAAGCAAGAATCTGAATTCTCTCCAAATTTTTTTTATTCACGTTTTGATCTCAAGTTCACGCATAATGCAAGGGTTTAAATACCCTTGTGCAATACAAACCCTAACAAAGATAACCTAAAAACCCTAAAGAAAGCCCAAAACGTCAAGAAAGGCTTTCTTGAAACAAATTGCCCAAACAAATCCCACATGGATTTGGGCTTCAAAACTAATTAAAATTGCCTAATCTTAGTCCAAATGGGATAAGGAAACAAGAAAACATAGAATACTAACTTAAGAGGGGCGTATTTAAATTAGGCCCGCACGATTGGTTCCTTAAAATAAAACATGCAATGAAGCACGTGCACACTTAACACAAATCAGCCCATAACAAAGCCCAAAAGAAGTCCACACGCCCTTTACAAGATAACATAAGCCCAAACCCATTGATTAGACTTATGTTTGTGAGCATTGGCTAAGTGTTAGCCCTCTTGGTTTGATACCTCCAATGTGCACACACACTTAAGCGTCTCCCTAAGCTCTTTCCCAAGCTTGATCAACAAAAATTCTTGAAGTTCTTGTGAAAAAAAAGCTTGTGCATCCTCATTGAGCTTGTTAGAGCGTGACCTTGTAATAGACCCATTGGCATCCTCAAGTCTCCATTACCTTGGTGAGTTGCATCACTTTAATGTAAGCTTTTGATGTGAATGTCAATAAGGATTCATTAAAACTCAAACACCAAAGGAATTACATGAATTGTCTCACTTTGAATCAGACCTATTTGAACCTAATGACCCAATGTCCTAATTGGACAAGAACCAAAGGAAAAGATAATAGGATTGACACCAGACACTAACAGATCAAAGATTAGCTTGATAAGTCATATTAAAACGCCACAAGAATGTTTATTCTTGATAAGTTTAGTTATAGGTCATAACCAAAGAAGGAGATACATAACAAATTTTGATTTCACATGAAGATAATATGTCCATCCATGTTCCTTTTGGGACTGTTTCATATTAACAACGTTAACATAAAACTAGGCTAATAATTGGCTGACAAAGACGCAACTTATTAATTCTAATCCAAAAAGAAACCTAGTAACTATTACAGCAAGATAATGGCCCCAAATAACATAAAATGCAACCTTCAATTAAGAAAAATGGCCCAAAACGTGTTCAGCCTGACATCTCTTTTATATTAGCCCTTATGCATATAACATGTTCATCTCATCTTGATTCTATGTCCAATTCATGTGCCTTAGCCAAAACTTTTTTTTGCTTCATAATTTATGTCATTATCCAAGAGCTTCTTGCATCACTTTAGTTTTGGAGTGTATAATTGGACCAGTTGCTATACTCAATAGAGATTCCACCAATGTTCCAAGCTGCTTCTCATCATTCTCCCTCTCCTTAAAAGGATTCATCTTTGAATCATCACCTACACCAAAAGGAGAAAGATTTAAAAAAACTTTAAATGTACTACTAATATTATAGTCACCTAGTAAATCCAATTTGTAGTTGTTATTACTAATGCATTACTTCGAATGGGATTGATCCATCTCCACGAGGCATCAACTTTCAATTCTATTATTTTAGAAACCATTCATTGTGCATATGCACCCAAACTTAGTCTCTTGGTTTGAAAGTAACTAGTTTGCATCTTTTATCTCTCAATATGATGTCATATGTTCTCATGAAGTTGTTTCACAACTTTAACCTTTTTTTCACTAAGGATTAAATCTATGACAATATTAAAAGGAGAATATTAGTAATAGAATGAATGCTTCTATTATAAGCAAATCCAACATGTGCAAGTAATCCTCCCAAGTTTAATGTTCTTTTTAATTATAGCATGAGACAAAGTTGTAAGAGAATGATTTGTTACCTCAGTTTGCCCATTAGGTTATGGGTGACAAGTAGTGGAAAAGAAAGTTGTGTGCCTAGCTTTGCCCATAAAATGTGCCAAAAAAGGCTCTAGAATTTGACATCCTAATCTGGAACAATACTCTAAGGCATCCCCTAAAGTTGTTCCACCTCTCAAATTAACAATTCAACCACATTTGCTACATCATCAATTTTGTGACATGGTATGAAATACGCCATCTTGGAAAAATTATCAACAGCAACAAAAATAGAATTTCGATCCTTCCTAGTTCTAGGCAATCTCAATATAAAGTCCATAGATAAATCTACAATAGATGATTAAGTAGTAAACTTGTGTAAAGACCATGGGGTAACACTTTTGACGTAGCCTCTTACAAATAAACATCACAATGTTGAAAAACTCTCTTAACATCCCATTTCATATGTGGCTAAAAGAAATGTTCAACTAGAATGTCTAAGGAAATTTTGATGCCAAAGTGCCCTATCAATCAACCTCCATGAGCTTCTCTCAAACAACTCTCTTCAGGAACAATTGGGCAAACTTAGCCTAGTCTCCCTAAATATAAATTCCTCATGTCTATAAAACTTCCCAACTGAAGAATTTTCACAAGTCCTAAACGTATTAGCAAAATCATTATCACTAGCATATAAATCTTTCATGAACTCAATTCCTAATAATTTTGTGTTGTGTAGAAGAGCATACCTACGAGATGATGCATCTACCATTGCATTTGATGACATAGGGAAGGAATCAGTAAATTCTAACCACTTAGCATGTCTTTTATTCAAAACCTTGTCTTTTTAAATGTTTCAAAGAGTTGTGGTCTATGTGCATGACAAATTCCATAGGTCAAAGGTAGCTGCCATGTCTCTAATGCTCACACAAATGCATACATCTCTTTGTTGTATGTAGGATAATCGAGTGTTGCGCCACTATAATTTATCATCACAATTAGCAACCAAACACTTTCCATACATTTAAACAACTCCAATCCTTATGGCTTAAGCATCACATTCAATTTCAAAAATATCAGAAAATTAGGTAAAATAAGTAAAACGACTGAACTAAGTTTTTCTTTAATAATGGAAAATACATCATCTTGCTCTTTTTCCCACCTAAAACTCAATGCCCTTCTTCATCACCTTAGTCAATGGAGCAACTAGCTGAAGTCTTTGACGAACCTCCAATAAAAAATTACTAAACCATGAAAACTTCACACTTTAGTTAGTGATTTCGGTGTAGGCCTATCTTTAATTGCCTTAACCTTTTCCTCATCAACCTATATTCCCTTTTCAATAACAACATAGCTAAGAAACACAATCAGATTAATGCAAAAAAAAAAAAACTTAGTAAGATTACCAAATAGCTATTCAACATGCAAAAAAACTCAAAGTAGCATGCAAATATTTAATATGTTCATCAAGTGATTTGCTATACACAAAAATATTAACAAAATACACCACCACAAATTCACTAATAAATTCAGGCTAAACATGATTCATCAATCACATATATGTGTTTGGTGCATTGTTAAGTTCAAAAGTCATGCTTAACCAATCATATAAACCATGTTTAGTTCCAAAGGTAGTCTTCCACTCATCTCCCTATTGTATCTTAATTTGAAGTCATCCACATTTCAATTCAATTTTAGAAAATATGCATGACTTATGCAATTCATTCAACATGTCATATAATTTAGGTATATGATGGCAATAGTTTACTATGATTTTATTGATGGCTCTACATTCAACACACAATCATCACGATCCATCATTCTTAGGAACTAGGTCTATAGGAACTGCACAAGGACTAATAGTTTCCCTTAAATATCCATCAGGTTATTAACTCTTCAACTTAACTTTGAAGCTTCTTTGTCTCCTTAGAATTACTTCAATAGGCTGGTCTATTCGGAATTGGTGATCTAGGGATAAAATAAAATTGATGGTCTATTCCTTTAATAGGAGGCAAACCACCTAGCTCCTCAAGAAACACATCAACAATCTCCGACAATAACAAAACAACAACACTTGGTAGAAAAGAGCTAAATTCATTAGTGTTAAAATAGGCATCTTTGTATAGGCATCTTTGTAAATGAGCACAAATATAAGTTGTTGGGAATAAAAGGCCCAATTCACATCTCTCATTTTTACAAATGAGCTCTCTTTCTTATCCAATTTTTCTTTCTTTTCACTCTTTTGAACTTCTCCTCCTTTTCTCTCTTATTCTCTCTCCTTTCAATAATAATTCATTTAGTAAGTCTAAGGCAATTGTTAGCCAGGGTGCCGCTCAAGACAGAGATGGGAGAGGTGTACTATACTGGCCCTTATGGTGGTCATTGTGGAGGCTATAATAATTGACAAGTTGGTGATGAAAGTAGCCTAACTAAGATTTTGAGCTGAATAGTATGATGGTTCTACAAGAGATCTTGCAATAGCTAAAATAGAAATGAAAAATGTAGAAAAATTTAGACATCCTATATTTTCTTAAGAGATTTGAAAAAAATTCCTTAAACAAAAACAATCTTCTGCCTTATAAGCTTTATTCCTTGCAACTTTTCATCATGGTTACTTAGTGGATTATAATAATTCAAGCTATTTTTGTATCCAAACCTAAAAATTATCTTGTAAAAAATTAGGAATCTTTGAAATTAATTATTTAGTATCTACATCTCCATCCCTTCCCTTTGCAATGTCTATAACATCTTACTTCCTTTGATTTTGGCAATGATCTCACTCATCCAAGAATTTGTTGTTTCTTATAAACTTTGAATAAGCTCCAATAGTTTCTCCATTTCCTTTTAACGTCCTAAATAATTTATCAACTGACATATCAAGCAAGAACAAAAATTTTGTTCCCTTTTTTTATGTTAAATGAAATTTCCACTTTTTGTGTTATCACTAGACTTCATGGAAGAAATATGTATAAAAAATAGGAATGTTTATGGAGGTTTGTCAAGTTCTTAAAAGAGGATTGTGTTAATTGTCTAACATTTATTGTCTTCTTGGTAATAACTACTCCAAATAAGGATAATGATAAAAGGGAAATTGATTATGAAGTCTTTGTTTCATATTAAAGTATTAGGAATGATGTTATGCTGATTTCACTTTATGGTTTATAGTGGTGGGAATTTTGTTACCTATCTACTATAGGAGGCTATTCTAATATAGGAATGAGTGTCTTGATTGATATGATAAGATCTATGGAAGAGGAAATGTTTGGATATTGACAATGTACACTACCAAAGCTTATCATGGAGATAGTTCATATTACTAGCTTTCTCCACTTCATTGGCAAGTTCCCTATTGGCTATAAACCTGATAGTGGTTCAAAACAACAACCATAGAATATCATGGGGAAAGTGTATCCATAACTACATTACATCTTCCTTCCTTATATTTTAAAGAGAAAGTTAATGATTGAAAGAAGTCAATCCATTTTGCATACCTTGGATTAAGTTTCTACTGCCTATTAATATCTTTAAGGCTTTATGATCTATGGAGCACAAACATTCTTAACTTCAGA
This sequence comes from Erythroxylum suave, assembly GCA_027563595.1. Taxonomy (NCBI): domain Eukaryota; kingdom Viridiplantae; phylum Streptophyta; class Magnoliopsida; order Malpighiales; family Erythroxylaceae; genus Erythroxylum; species Erythroxylum suave. Next base: position 34,648 of record JAOSBN010115494.1, read on the forward strand.
TAATGACTCTAATTATCAAGTGCTTGAGCAATACCATAAAACTCTTTGTCGTAATAATTAATTTGTAACTCTTTCATTTCTCACAAAAATTATGCAATGAGACACCCTTTTTGGAGAAGAAGAACACCTATTCCCACATTGCTTATGCCACATTCAATGTCAAATAATTAATTAAAGTCTAAAAGTGCTAAAATTAGAGCATTGAAAATATGTCTTTGATTATCTCAAATGCGTTTTGTGTAGCACTATCCCATTCAAACTTACCTTTCTTTAAAAACTTGATGATAAGGGTGATGATTGTTCTAAAGTTTTTAACAAATCATTGATAGAAAGAAGCTAACCCATGAAAACTTCACACTTGAGAAATAGTTGTTGAACTTGGCCAACTTTTAATAGCTTTAACCTCTGTTTGATCCACCAAGATTCCCTAATGAGATACAATGTATCCTAGGAAAACCACACTTAAAGTCAAGGATGTACACCTCTAACTTTCCTAACGGCTTGTACTTTGTTAAAGTTTCAAATAATAATCTTAAATGCTTTAAATGTTCTGTGTCCCTTTTAGATTGCATGAGAATATTACATTGAAAAATCATGATAATATTTTAAAGGAAAGGATATAGTACCTTGTTGATAATGTGCATAAAAGTACCAAAAGGCATGACTGGTTCATACAATCCAGACCTGGTTTTAGACATTGTCTTCCATTAATCTCCCTCACGCATTCAACTTTAGTATGACCACTATGGAGATCAATCTCGAAAAACACTTTAGATCCATGTAACTCATTAGGATATCATCAAGCCTAGGCATGGGAAACCTACATGTGATCATTATATTGTTCATAGCCTATAGTCTATGCATATTCTCCATGATCCATCCTTCTTTGAACTAAGAATGCTAGAATGGTGCATAAGGAGATGCTTTCGCGAATATAACCATGATTTAACAGCTCTTGCACCTGCCTTCGCAATTCATTGGCTTTCTTGGGATTTAATCTCTGGCTTGATGGGCAATGGTGCACTTGGTACTAAGTTGATTTGGAGTTTAATCTCTTGAAAATGAGGCAAATTCAATGGTAAATATATAGGAAACATATATAAAAATTTGTCCAATAGCAACTACAAATAAGGATGAATTTGCCTGGCCTCCAATTGTTTATCTTCTTTGAAAGTCAACCAAAAGCCTCCTTAAATTCTTGCAAATCCCTTAGAAACTCAGTTCTATCAACAATTGGTAGTTCTTTGCTTGGTTTGCTTTCTTCATTGCCAATTTCAGAAGATGGTAATGACAACAAAGTGATTCATTTTGCATTCTTCTGATCAAATAGGCATTTCTAAATCCATCATGATTTGCCTCGCATCATACTACTGTGGTCACTTAAGAAGGATGTGGTACACATCCATTAGGATTACATCATTCTTGTACTTGTTTCTAATAAGAAATATCTCCACAACTTGTTTAGTTACTTTTTACTTTTAAATCATTCATCTTGTTTAATTATCTCAAGGAGTACAGTTTACGGTGCTTCTTAATAGACAAGTTCAGTTTCTCACCCAAAAATTGAGGAAATGTTAGTACAATTTCCACTATCCAAAATTAAATTACAATGCTTACCAATAATTCTACATTGTGTATGAAAAAGTTGCTCATGTTGCTATGCATCTAAGGGGACATTTTCAGTCATTATACATATCTAATCGTCAAAGATTCTCTTAACTTCATCCTCAATGTCACCTTCTTGTGGGGCAGCAAGAAATTTTCTTGTGATTTCTTCCTCAAACTCTTTCATCTCTTGAATTGTCAAGACTTGCTTAGTAGGGCACTTTGTTGATAATGCCAAACCTTTAGCATGTGAAACATTGACATGTGATCTTTTCTTGTGGTTGAGTTTGGAGATTCACCTTTTCTATGTCATTATTTTCTTCTTGCCAAAATTAGCCCCTTGTGAACTTGAACCCACCTTTCCTTTCACCTAGGTGCTACTTGCTATAATCACGAATATGATTTAGAAGTTAGTATAGCCTTTAACAACCATTTTAGTAATAGGCCTCTTCTCTTATTTTTCAAACTTAAGGGTAAGGTTACACACCTCCTCAAATTTCCTATAACTTGAAACCTTTGTGTTATCAATGATTGAAGGCTTTAAACCTCCAATGCAGCATGTTTTACATTGTGTATCTTTAACCTCCATGTCACAAACTAAGGCCAACTTCTCAAATTCTCCAATATACTCTTCCACAATTGAGTTCTCTTATTTGAGCTTGGTGAGGTCTATATAGAGATCTTTCCTATATTCTCAAGGAAGGGACTTCCTCCTTATATCTTAAGTATTTCACATGAGCATGTTTTCGTCTTAACCTCCCTTCTACATTTAGCCTTTAGATTCTTGTAACAAACATCTGCAAATTTAATGAGTTTGAGAATTTTCAGCTTGAATTTCTTCTTATCATTAAATCCTTTTATACACAAAGATCATTTTAATTTTCCTTAACCATTCAAGGAAATCTTCAGGGTCTAAATTCCCATCAAAATATGGAAGTTCATATTTAAGCTTGTGGTCATCAAAATTGGTTCTTAGAGTTCCAAGAAAATCAACTCTAATTGTGCTTAAATTATCCAGCTCTTTAAACTGGGCTTCAGTCTTTCCTCCCTTATATTGAATCACTTGATGAACCATGCCTTAGATATTATAGTCTCTTGAATACTTTTCTAAACTAGTTCCATGGGTTGTCTAAGAGACTTGGTCAGTTCTAACAACTACTAAGCCATAACTTCTCTGATTAACCTTTTCAACACTTTATCATTGATCATATTGCAAATCACAAAAGAAGTAAAATACCAGAATTGTTTGATGCTTGAAAAAGATTTAGATCACATCTCTCATACCACCTGATGCATTTGGTTACTCAAGAAAATAATTCTGAACGTGTTTTGTTTGTTAGAATTAATATCAAATAATTTATTTTTTATAAGATTGAATGAAAGAGAAGAAAGATAGAAAATGACTTGAGTTTAGCCCCTCTAAAGCTGTGCAGCACCCAAGAGATTAAACAATGGTCGTTCCTAACCTTGCAAGGCAAGAAACTAAAAAACACACACTAGTGCTTGTAAGAAAACTCTCAATGTAAATTTATTGCACAAAATATGCTTTATTCATTACAATTCTAATTATTTATAGAGGTCTTAAGCTTCCTTATTTTAGAATAGGAAAAGGAAACTAAAATTCTACTACGAATCAACAAACAAATCTGCTTAATTTGACTAGGAAAAAAAGAAACAAATCTACCTAATTTGATTAAGAAGCAAGGACTAGTACTTGAGTGGCAAGTAAACCTATTTTCTAGCTATTTTCTTAATTAATATCCTTCATAAAATTACAATAATATAAAAAGAAAAGAAAACTTCTTAAAATTCAGCCATAATAAGTGTGCTAACCATATTCAGTCCAAACCTAACTACCTTTTTGTTTAGCCTATGAAATCCAAATATCAATGCTTTATGATTATCTCCATATACTAAACGATTATTGAATCCTTATGCATCAATACTTCCTAGCCAATAGCATCTAGTGTATATTATAGCATTGACAACTCTTCATATAAAATTTCATGGTGATGATGCTTATCTAAGTAAAGGTTTTGTTTAGTCATTGACAAACATATTATAGATGAAAAATTTTGGAACAT
>JAOSBN010115565.1:0-38260 GCA_027563595.1 Erythroxylum suave
GCACCTTCGGTGGGAAAATCAGAACCTTGGTACACCTTTGGTGGCCAAAACAGTCCCTTGGCATGGTTGCTAGCACCATTGGTGCAAAAAATAGCCAGTTGGGCGCCTTAGGTGGGAAAATCAGCACCTTGGTGTAGCTTTGGTGGTTGAAATAGTCCCTTGGAACGGTTGCTAGGCACCTTTAGTGGGAAAAATAGCTCATTGGGAGCCTTTGGTTGGAAAATCAGCATCTTGGTGCAACTTCGGCGACCAAAATAGTCCCTTGGCATGGTCGTTAGGCACCTTCAGTGGGAAAATCAGCACCTTGGTTCAACTTTGGTGGGTGAAACAACCCGTTGTAAGGTTGCTAGGCACTTTCAGTGGGAAAAATAGCCCATTGGGCACCTTCAGTGGCCAAAATAGTCCCTTGGCACCGTCGCTAGGCACCTTCGGTGGGAAAAATCTCATTGCATACCTTTGGTGGGAAAATTAGCACCTTGGTGCACCTTCGGTGGCTGAAACAGTCCTTTGGCATGAGCGCTAGGCACCTTCGTTAGGAAAATAGCTCATTGGGCACCTTCGGTGGGAAAATCAGCACCTTGCTGTAGCTTCAACGGTCGAAATAGTCCCTTGGCACGGTCGCGAGGCACCTTTAGGGGGAAAAATAGCCTCTTGGGCACCTTTGGTGATAAGATCAGCACCTTGGTGCATCTTTGGTGGCCGAAACAGCCCCTTGGCATGGTCGCTAGGCACCTTAGGTGGGAAAATCAGCACATTGGTGCACCTTCGGTGGGCGAAACAACCTAATGACACAGTCGCTAGGCCCCTTCAGTAGGCAAATCAGCATGTTGGTGCACCTTCGGTGGGCGAAACACGCCCCTGGGACGGTCGCTAGTCACCTTCGGTGGAAAAATCAGCACTTTGTTGCACCTACGATGGCCAATACAGTCCCTTAGCACAGTCACGAGACACCTTTGGTGGGAAAAATTACCCGTAGGACAGCTTCTGTGGGAAAATCAGCACCTTGGAGCACCTTTAGTGGGCAAAACAGTCCCTTGGCATGGTCGTGAGGCACCTTTGGTGGAAAAATTAGTTTGTTGGGCACCGTCGGTGGTAAAATCAGAACCTTGGTGCTCCTTCGGTGGCAAAAACAGACCTTTGGTATGGTTGCTAGCACCATCGGTGCAAAAAATGGCCCGTTAGGCACCTTAGGTGGTAAATCAGCACCTTGGTGCACCTTTGGTGGGCGAAATAGTCCCTTGTCACGGTTGCGGTGCACCTTCGGTGGGAAAATCAGAACCTTGGTACACCTTTGGTAGCCAAAACAGTCCCTTGGCATGGTTGCTGGCACCATTGGTGCAAAAAATAGCCAGTTAGGCACCTTAGGTGGGAAAATTAGCATCTTGGTGTAGCTTTGGTGGTTGAAATAGTCCCTTGGAACGGTTGCTAGGCACCTTTAGTAGGAAAAATAGCTCATTGGGAGCCTTTGGTTGGAAAATCAACATCTTGGTGCAACTTCGGCGGCCAAAGTAGTCCCTTGGCATGGTCGCTAGGCACTTTCGGTGGAAAATCAGCACCTTGGTGCAACTTTGGTGGGTGAAACAGCTCGTTGTAAGGTTGCTAGGCACTTTCAGTGGGAAAAATAGCCCGTTGGGCACCTTCGGTGGCCAAAATAGTCCCTTGGCACTGTCGCTAGGCACCTTCAGTGGGAAAAATATCATTGCAAACCTTTGGTGGGAAAATTAGCACCTTGGTGCCCCTTCGGTGGCCGAAACAGTCCCTTGGCACGGGCTCTAGGCAGCTTCGTTAGGAAAATAGCTCATTGGGCACCTTCGGTGGGAAAATCAGCACCTTGTTGTAGCTTCAATGGTCGAGACAGTCCCTTGGCACGGTCGCAAGGAACCTTTAGGGGGAAAAATAGCCTGTTGGGCACCTTCAGTGATAAGATCAGCACCTTGGTGCACCTTTGATGGCTGAAACAGTCCCTTGGAATAGTCGCTAGGCACCTTAGGTTGGAAAATCAGCACCTTGGTGGAACTTCAGTGGCCGAAACAGGCCGTTGGCATGGTTGCTAAGCATCTTCGGTGGGAAAAATAGCCCGTTGGGCACCTTCGGTGTGAAAATCAGCACCTTGGTGCACCTTTGGGGGGCGAAACAACCCATTGGTATGATCTCTTGGCACCGTAGTTAGGAAAAATAGCCCGTTTGGCACCTTCGGTGGGAAAATCAGCAACTTGGTGCACCTTGGGAGGCCGAAAAAGTCCCTTGGCACAATCGCTAGGCACCTTTGGCGGGAAAAATATCCCCTAGGGCACTTTCGGTGTGAAAATCAACACCATGGCAGACCTTCGGTGGACGAAATAGTCCTTTAAAATAATCGCGAGGCATCATATTAGGGAAAATAGCTGGTTGGGAGCCTTCAATGGGAAAATCAGCACCTTGGTACACCTTTGGAGGCCGAAATAGTCCCTTGGCACAGTTGTCAGGCACCTTCATTGGGAAAATTAGCACCTTGGTGCACCTTCGGTGGCCGAAATAGTCCCTTGTCACGGTGACTAGACACCTTCAGTTGGAAAATCAGCACCTTGGTTCACCTTCGATGGGCAAAACAGCCCGTTGGCATAGCCATTAGGTACCTTTGTTAGGAAAATCAACACCTTGGTGCACCTTCGGCAACTGAAACAGTCCCTCGGCACGATCACGAGGCACCTTTGGTGGGAAAAATAGCCCGTAGGGCATCTTCGGTGGAAAAATCAGCACCATAGCGCAACTTTGTTGGTCGAAACAGTCCCTTAGCACGGTCGCTAGGCACCCCCGGTGGGAAAATCAGCACCTTCATGCACCTTCGGTGGGTGAAATAGCCCGTTGTCACAATCGGTAGGCACCTTTGGTGGGAAAAATAGCACGTTGGGCACCTTCGGTGTGAAAATCAGCACTTTGATGTAGCTTCTGTGGCCAAAACAGCCCGTTGTCCCGGTCGCTAGGCACTTAGGTGGCAAAATCAGCACCTTGGTGCACCTTTGGTGGCTGAAACAGTCCCTTGGCACGGTCACGAGGCACCTTCGATGGGAAAAATAGCTAGTTGGGTACCTTTGGTGGGAAAATTAGCACCTTGGTGCACCTTTAGAGGATGAAGCAGTCCTTTAGCATCGTCGCTAGGCAACTTTGATGGCCGAAACAGTCCCTTGGCATGGTCACTAGGCACCTTTGGTGGGAAAAATAGCTCGTTGGGCAACTTCGGCGAGAAAATCACCACCTTGGTGGTTTGGTCGCTAGGCACCTTTGATGGTCGAAACAGTCACTAGGCACCTTCGGTGGGAAAAACAACTCGTTGGGCACCTTCATCGGGAAAATCAGCACCTTGGTGTTCCTTTGGTGGTCGAAACAGTCCCTTGGCACGTTCGCTAGGCACATTCGGTGGGAAAATCAGCACCTTGGGGTACCTTCGATGGCCAAAATAGTCCCTTGTCATGGTGGCTAGACACCTTCGGTTGGAAAATCAGCACCTTGGTGCACCTTCGGTGGGTGAAATAGCCCATTGGCACAGCCATTAGGCACCTTTGGTGGAAAAATCAGCACCTTAATGCACCTTTAGTGGTTGAAACAGTCCCTTGGCACCTCCGATGGTATAATCAGCACCTTCATACACCTTCGATGGTCGAAACAACCCATTGTCACAGTGGCTAGGCACCTTCGGTGGGAAAATAGCCCATTGGGCACCTTCAGTTTTAAAGTCAGCACTTTGATGTAGCTTCGGTGGCCAAAATAGCTCGTTGGCGCAGTCGCTAGGCACCTTTGATGGGAAAATCATCACCTTGGTGCACCTTTGGTGGCCGAAACAGTCCCTTGGCACAGTCGTGAGGCACCTTTGGTGGGAAAATTAGCAACTTGGTGCACCTTTGGAGGACGAAGCAGTCCCTTAGCATCGTCGCTAAGCACCTTCGGTGGCCAAAAGAGTCCCTTGGCATGGTCATTAGGCACCTTCAATGGGAAAATAGCCCGTTGGGCAACTTCGATGAGAAAATCACTACCTTATTGCTCCTTTGGAGGACGAAACAGTCACTTGGCAAGGTTGTTAGTCACCTTTGATGGCCGAAACAGTCACTAGGCACCTTCGGTGGGAAAACCAGCCCATTGGGCACCTTTGTCAGGAAAATCAGTACATTGGTTGGTGGGGGAAACAACCTGATGGCACAATCGCTAGGCAACTTTATGTGGGAAAATCAACACCTTGGTGCATGTTCGGTGGGTGAAATAGCCCATTGGCACGGTCGCTAGGCACCTTTTGGGGGAAAATCAGCACCTTGGTGCACGTTTGGTCGCAGAAACAATCCCTTGTCACGGTCTCAAGGCACCTTCGATGGGAAAAATTGCCTATAGGGCACCTTCGGTGGGAAAATCAGCACCTTGGTGCATCTTTGGTGGGTAAAACAGTCCCTCGGCAAGGTCGCGAGACACCATCAGTGGAAAAAATAGCTCGTTGGGCACCTTCGGTGGGAAAATCGAAACCTTGGTGCACCTTCGATAGCCAAAACAGTCCCTTGGCACGGTTGCCAGCACCTTTGGTAGGAGAAATCACCGATTGGGCACCTCAGGTGCGAAAATCAACACCTTGGTGTAGCTTTCATGGTTGAAACAGTCCCTTGGCACTGTTGCTAGACACCTTCGGTGGGAAAGTCAGATCCTTGGTGCAACTTCGGTGAGCAAAACAGCCCATTTTCATAGTCTCTTGACACTTTCGGTGGGAAAAATAACCCATTGGGCACCTTCGGTGGGAAAAATCAGCACCTTGGTACACCTTTGAAGGGCGAAACAACATCTTGGTGCACCTTTAGAGGTTGAAATAGTCGCTTGGAACAGTCGCTAGACACCTCCTTTGGTGGCCAAAACAGTCCCTTCACTAGGTACCTTCAGTGGGAAAAATATCCCGTTGTGCAACTTCAGTGAGAAAATCAGCACCTTGTTGCATATTCAGTGGTCGAAACAGTCCCTTGAGACGGTCGCTAGGCACCTTCGGTGGAAAAAACAGCACTTTGGGCAACTTCGTTGCAAAAATCAGCACCATGGTGGACCTTCAGTGGTCGAAATAATCCCTTGATACGATTGCAAGGAATCGTAGGTGGGAAAAAAATCACGTTGGACATCTTCGGTGGGAAAATCAGCACCTTGGTGCACCTTTGGAGGCTGAAACAGTCTCTTGGGATGGTCGCTAGGCACCTTCGATGGAAAAAATAACCCGTTGGGCAACTTTGGTGTGAAAATCAGAACCTTGGTAGACCTTCAGTGGCTGAAATACTCCCTTGACATGATTTCAAGGCATCGTAGGTGGGAAAAAAGCTCCTTGGGCACCTTCGGTGGGAAAATCAGCACCTTGATGCAACTTTGGAGGCCGAAACAGTCCCTTAGCAAGGTCACTAGTCACCTTTGGTGGGAAAATCAGCACCTTGGTGCACCTTCAGTGGCCGAGACAATCCCTTGGCACAGTCGCTAGGCACCTTTGATGGGAAATCAGCACCTTGGTGCACTTTTGGTGGCCGAAACAGTCACCTAACACTATCACTAGGCACCTTTGGTGGGAAAAATAGGCGATTGGGCAGCTTCGGGGGAAAAATAAGCACCTTGGTGGACCATCGGTGGGCAAGCAGTGCCTTTACATGGCCGTGACCACCGTAGGTGGAAAAATAGCCAGTTGGGTACCTTCGGTGTTAGAATTAGCACCTTGTTGCACCTTTGGTGGCCAAAACAGTCCCTTGGCACAGTCGCTAGGCACCTTCAGTGGGAAAAATAGCCCGTTGGGCAACTTCGGTGAGAAAATCAACACCTTGGTGCTTTTTTTGGAAAATGAAACAGTCCCTTGGCATGGTCACTAGGCACCTTTGATGGTCGAAGCAATCACTAGGCACCTTCGGTGTGAAAAACAGCCCTTTAGGCACCTTCGTCAGGAAAATCAGCACCTTGGTGCTCCTTTGGTGGCCAAAACAGTCCCTTGGTAGGGTCGCTAGGCACCTTTGGAGGCGAAACAGCCTGTTGGCACTGTCGCTAGGCACCTTCGGTGAAAAAAATAACCTATTGGGCACCTTAGGTGGGAAGATCAACAACTTGGTGCGCCTTCGGTGGCACAAGCAGTCCCTTGGCACTGACGCTAGGCACTTTTGGTGGGAAAAATAGCCCATTGTGTAGATTAGGTACGAAATAGCCCAAACCAGGTCCTTGGCACCTTCGCTAGGCACTTTTGGGGGGAAAAATAGCCTGTTGGGCATCTTCAGTGGGAAATCAGCACCTTGGTGCAACTTCAATTGCCGAAACAGTCCATTGCCATGGTCACTAGGCACCTTCGGTGGGAAAATCAGTGCCTTATTGCACCTTCAGTGGGAGAAACAACTCATTGGCATGGTCACTAGGCACTTTCGGTGAGAAAAATAGCCCATTGAGCACCTTCGGTGGGAAAATCAGTACCTTAGTGTAGCTTTGGTGGTCGAAATAGTCCCTTGGCACAATCGCTAGGCACCTTTGGTGGGAAAAATAGCCTGTTGGGCACCTTCATTCGGAAAATCAACACCTCGGTCTAGCTTCAATGGTTGAAATAGTCCCTTAGCAAGGTCGGTAGGCACCTTTAATGGAAAAAATAGCTCGTTGTGCACCTTAGGTTGGAAAATTAGTTGAACCAGACCCTTGGTACGATCGCTAGGCACCTTCGGTGGGAAAAATAGCCCGTTGGGCATCTTCGGTGTAAAAATCAGCACCTATGCAGACCTTCGATGGCCAAAACAATCCCCTGACACGGTCACAAGGCACTGTAGGTGGAAAAAGTAGCCTGTTGGACACCTTCGGTGGGAAAATCAGGACCTTGGTGCACCTTTAGAGGACAAAATAGTCCCTTGACATGGTCGCTAGGCACATTTGCTAGCTAAAACAGTCCTTTGGCACGGTCACCAGGCACCTTTGGTGGGAAAATCAGCACCTTTGGTGGCTGAAACAGACCCTTGACATGATCATTAGGCACCTTTGGTGGGAAAATTAGCATGTTGGTGCACCTTCGGTGCGCGAAACAGTCTGATGGCAGAGTTGCTAGGCACCTTCGGTGGGAAAATCAGCATGTTGGTGCACCTTTGGTGGGCAAAATAGGCCTCTGGTATGGTGTCTAGGCACCTTTGGAGGGAAATTCAGCACATTGTTGCACCTTCGGAGGTCGATACAGTCCCTTGGCACAGTAACGAGGCCCCTTCGGTGGGAAAAATTGCCCTTCCCTTCGAAAGGAAAATCAGCACCTTGGTGTACCTTCGATTTGCGAAACAGTCGATTGGCACGTTCGCGAGGCACCTTCGGTGGAAAAAATAGCTCGCTGGGCACCATCAATGGGAAAATCAGAACCTTCGTGCACCTTTAGTGGCGAAAACAGACCCTTGGCACGGTTGCTAGGAACATCGATGCGAAAAATAACATATTGGGCGCCTTAGGTGGGAAATCAGCACCTTCGGTGGGCAAAACAGTCCCTTGGGACGGTCGCGAGGCACCTTCGGTAGAAAAAATAGCTCTTTGGGCACCGTCGGTGGGAAAATCAGAACCTTGGTGCACTTTCGATGGCCAAAATAGTCCCTTGACACAGTTGCTAGGAACCTTTGGTGGGAAAAATATCTCGTTGGGCACCTTTGGTGGGAAAATCAACACCTTGGTGCAACTTCAGTGGGTGAAATAGCCCGTTGTCAGGGTCGCTAGGTACTTTTGGTGGGAAAAATAGCCCATTGGCCAGGTTCAGTGTGAAAATTAGCACCTTGGTGCACCTTCTGTGGCTAAAACAGTACCTTGGCATCGTCGCTAGGCACCTTTGGTGGGAAAAATATCTCGTTGGGCACCTTTGGTGGGAAAATCAGCACCTTGGTGAACCTTCTGTGGCCGAAACAGTCCCTTGGCACGAGCGCTAGGCACTTTCGTTGGGAAAATAACCTATTGGGCACCTTTGGTGCAAAAATCAGCACCTTGTTGTAGCTTCAGTGGTCGAAACAGTCCCTTGGCACAGTCGCGAGGCACCTTCAGGGGGAAAAATAGCCCATTGGGCACCTTCGGTGATAAGATCAGCACCTTGATGCACCTTTGGTGGCCGAAACAATCCCTTGGAATGATCGCTAGGCACCTTAGGTGGGAAAATCAACACCTTGGTGGCACTTCGGTGGCTAAAACAAGTCGTTGGCATGGCCACCAGGCATCTTTGGTCGGAAAAATAGCCCGTTGGGCAGCTTCGGTGTGAAAATCAGCACCTTGTTGCAGCTTTAGTGGGTGAAACAGCCCATTGGTATGGTTGCTTGGTGCCGTCGTTGGGAAAAATAGCCCGTTGGGCACCTTCAGAGGGAGAATCAGCACCTTGGGAGGTCGAAAAAGTCCCTTGGCACGGTCGCTAGGCACATTTGGTGGGAAAAATATCCCCTAAGGCATCTTTGGTGCAAAAATCAGCACCATGGCGGACCTTTGGTGGATAAATAGTCCCTTGACACAGTCGCAAGGCACCGTAGGAGGGAAAAATAGTCCGTTGGGAAACTTCAATGGGAAAACCAACACCTTGGTGCACCTTTGGAGGCCAAAACAGTCCCTTGGCACGATTGCGAGGCACCTTCAATGGTCGAAACAGTTCCTTGTCACAGTGGCTAGACACCTTCGGTTGGAAAATCAACAGCTTTGTGCAACTTCGGTGGGCGAAAAAGCCCATTGGCACAGCCGTTAGGAACCTTTGGTGGGAAAATCAGCACCTTGGTGCACCTTCGACGACCGAAACAGTCCCTTTTCACTGTCATGAGGTACCTTCAGTGGGAAAAATAGCTCGTAGGGCATCTTCGGTGGAAAAATTAGCACCATGGCACTCCTTCGATGGTCGAAACAGTCCCTTGGCACGGTCACTAGGCACCTCTGGAGGGAAAATTAGCACCTTCATGCAACTTCAGTGGGCGAAACAGCCCGTTGTCATGGTCGCTAGGCACCTTCAGTGGAAAAGATAGCCAGTTGGGCACCTTCAGTGTGAAAATCAGCACTTTGATGTAGCTTCGATGGCCAAAATAGCCCATTGGCACAGTCGCTAGGCACCTTCGGTGGGAAAATCAGCACCTTTGGTGACGAAAACAGTCCCTTGGCAGGGTCGAGGCACTTTCGGTGGGAACAATAGCCAGTTGGGCACCTTTGGTAGGAAAATTAGCACCTTGGTGCACCTTTGGAGGATGAAGTAGTTCCTTAGCATCGTCACTAGGCACCTTCGGAGGCTGAAATAGTCCCTTGACACAGTCACTAGGCACCTTCGGTAGGAAAAATAGCCCGTTGGGCAACTTCGGTGAGAAAATCACCACCTTGGTGCTTCTTTTGGAGGACGAAACAGTCCCTTGGCATGGTCGCTAGGAACCTTTGATGGCCGAAATAGTCACTAGCCACCTTCGGTGGGAAAAATAGATATTTGGGCACCTTTGTCGGGAAAATCAGCACCTTGATGCTCCTTTGGTGGCCGAAACAGTCCCTTGGCAGGGTTGCTAGGCACCTTTGGCGGGCGAAACGACCTGTTGGCACAGTCACTAGGCACCTTCGATGAAAAAAATAGCCTGTTGGGCACCTTAGCTGGGAAGATCAACAACTTGGTGCGCCTTCGGTGGCATAAGCAGTCCCTTGGCACTGATGCTAGGCACCTTCGGTGGGAAAAATAGCCCATTCGCATCTTTGGTGGGAAATCAGCACCTTGGTGCAACTTCGATTGCCTAAACAGTCCATTGCCATGGTCACTAGGCACCTTAGGTGGGAAAATCAGTGCCTTATTGCACCTTCAGTGGGAGACCCATTGGCACGGTCGCTAGGCACTTTTGGTGGGAAAAATAGCTCGTTGGGCACATTCGGAGGGAAAATCAGTACCTTAACTTTGGTGGTCGAAACAGTCCCTTGGCATAGTCGCTAGGCACCTTTGTGGGAAAAACAGCATGTTGGGAACCTTCGTTCGGAAAATCAGCACCTTGGTGTAGCTTTGGTGGTTGAAACAATCCCTTGGCACGGTCGCTAGGCACCTTCAGTGGGAAAAATAGCCCGTTGTGCAACTTAGGTTGGAAAATTATTCGAACCAAACCCTTGGTACAGTCGCTACGCACCTTCGGTGGGAAAAATAACCCTTTGAGCACCTTCGGTGTGAAAATCAACACCTTTCTAGACCTTTGGTGGCCAAAACAATCCCTTTACACGGTCTCAAGGCACCGTAGGTGGGAAAAATAGCCTGTTGGGCACCTTCGGTGGTAAAATCAGCACCTTGGTGCACCTTCGGTGGCCGAAACAGTCCCTTGGCACAGTCACTAGGCACCTTCGGTGGGAAAATCAGCACCTTTGGTGGCCGAAACAGTCCCTTGGCACAGTCGCTAGGCACCTTAGGTGGGAAAATCAGCACGTTGGTGCACCTTCGGTGGGTGAAATAGCCCAATGGCACAGCCCCTAGGACCCCTCAGTAGGAAAATCAGCACGTTGGTGCACCTTCGGTGGGCGAAACAGGCCCCTGGCATGGTCACTAGTCACCTTTGGTGGAAAAATCAGCACTTTGTTGCATCTTCGGTGGCCAATACAGTCCCTTAGCACAGTCACGAGACACCTTCGGTGGGAAAAATTGCTCGTAGGGAACCTTCAGTGGGAAAATCAGTACCTTGGAGCACCTTTAATGGGCAAAACAGTCCCTTGGCATGGTCGTGAGGCACCTTCAATGAAAAAATTAACTCATTGGGCACCGTCGGTGGGAAAATCAGAACCTTGGTGCACCTTCAGTGGCCAAAATAGACCTTTGGTATGGTTGCTAGGACCATCGGTGCAAAAAATGGCCCGTTAGGCACCTTAGGTGGGAAATCAGCACCTTGGTGCACCTTTGGTGGGCGAAATAGTGCCTTGTCACGGTTGCGAGGCACCTTCGGTGGGAAAATCAGAACCTTGGTACAACTCTGGTGGTCAAAACAGTCCTTTGGTATGTTGCTAGCACCATTGGTGCAAAAAATAGCCATTTGGGCACCTTAGGCGGGAAAATTAGCACCTTTGTATAGCTTTGGTGGTTGAAATAGTCCCTTGGAATGGTTGCTAGGCACCTTTAGTGGGAAAAATAGCTCATTGGGAGCCTTTCGCTGGAAAATCAGCATCTTGGTGCAACCTCGGTGGCTAAAATAGTCCCCTGGCATGGTCGCCAGGCACCTTCGGTGGGAAAATCAGCACCTTTGGTGGGTGAAACAGCCCGTTGTAAGGTTGCTAGGCACTTTTAGTGGGAAAAATAGCCCGTTGCGCACCTTCGGTGTGAAAATCAGCACCTTGGTGCACCTTCGGTGGCCAAAATAGTCCCTTGGCACCGTCGCTAGGCACCTTCGGTGGGAAAAATCTCATTGCGCACCTTTGGTGGGAAAATTAGCACCTTGGTGCACCTTCGGTGGCCGAAACAGTCCCTTGACGCAGGCGCTAGGAACCTTCATTAGGAAAATAGCTCATTGGGCACCTTCGGTGGGAAAATCAGCACCTTGTTGTAGCTTCAATGGTCGAAACAGTCCCTTGGCACGGTCGCGAGGCACCTTTAGGGGGAAAAATAGCTGTTGGGCACCTTCGGTGATAAGCTCAACACCTTGGTGCATCTTTGGTGGCTGAAACAGTCCCTTGGCACGGTCGCTAGGCACCTTATGCGAGAAAATCAGCATTTTGGTGGACCTTCGGTTGGCGAAACAGCCCAATGGCACCGTCCCTAGGCCCCTTCAGTAGGAAAATCAGCACGTTGGTGCACCTTCGGTGGGCAAAACAGGCCCCTGGGACAGTCGCTAGTCACCTTCGGTGGAAAAATCAGCACTTTGTGCACCTGCGGTGGCCAATACAGTCTCTTAGCACAGTCACGAGACACCTTCGGTGGGAAAAATTACCCGTAGGGCACCTTCGGTGGGAAAATCAGCACCTTGGAGTACCACAGTCTGTTGGCATGGTTGCGAGGCACCTTCGGTGAAAAAATTGGCTCGATGGGCACCGTCGGTGGGAAAATTAGAACCTTGGTGCAGCTTCGGTGGCCAAAATAGACCTTTGGTATGGTTGCTAGCACCATCGGTGCGAAAATGGCCCATTCGGCACCTTAGGTGGGAAATCAGCACCTTGGTGCACCTTTGGTGAGCGAAATAGTCCCTTGTCACGGTTGCGGTGCACCTTCGGTGGGAAAATCAGAACCTTGGTACACCTTTGGTGGCCAAAACAGTCCCTTGGCATGGTTGCTAGCACCATTGGTGCAAAAAATAGCCAGTTGGGCGCCTTAGGTGGGAAAATCAGCACCTTGGTGTAGCTTTGGTGGTTGAAATAGTCCCTTGGAACGGTTGCTAGGCACCTTTAGTGGGAAAAATAGCTCATTGGGAGCCTTTGGTTGGAAAATCAACATCTTGGTGCAACTTCGGTGGCCAAAATAGTCCCTTGGCATGGTCGCTAAAATCAACACCTTTGTGCAACTTCGGTGGGAAAAATAGCCCGTTGGGCACCTTCGGTGAGAAAATCAGCACCTTGGTGCACCTTCGGTGGCCAAAATAGTCCCTTAGCACCGTCGCTAGGCACCTTCGGTGGGAAAAATCTCATTGTACACCTTTGGTGGGAAAATTAGCATCTTGGTGCACCTTCGGTGGCCGAAACAGTCCCTTGGCACGGGCGTTAGGCACCTTCGTTAGGAAAATAGTTCATTGGGCACCTTCGGTGGGAAAATCAGCACCTTGTTGTAGCTTCAATGGTCGAAACAGTCCCTTGGCACGGTCGCGAGGCACCTTTAGGGAGAAAAATAGCCTATTGGGCACCTTCGGTGATAAGATCAGCACCTTGGTGCACCTTTGGTGGCAGATACAGTCCCTTGGAACAGTCGCTAGGCACCTTAGGTTGGAAAATCAGCACCTTGGTGGAACTTCGGTGGCCGAAACAGGCCGTTGGCATGGTTGCTAAGCATCTTCGATGGGAAAAATAGGCCGTTGGGCACCTTCGGTTTGAAAATGGGCACCTTGGTGCACCTTTGGGGGGCGAAACAGCCCATTAGTACGGTCTCTTGGCAACGTAGTTGGGAAAAATAGCCCGTTTGGCATCTTCGGTGGGAAAATCAGCAACTTGGTGCACCTTGGGAGGCCGACAAAGTCCCTTGGCACAGTCGCTAGGCACCTTTGGTGGGAAAAATATCCCCTTGGGTACTTTCGGTGCGAAAATCAACACCATGGTAGACCTTCGGTGGATGAAATAGTCCCTTAAAATAGTCGCGAGGCACCATAGGAGGGAAAATAGCCGGTTGGGAACCTTCAATGGGAAAATCAGCACCTTGGTGCACCTTTGGAGGCTGAAATAGTCCCTTGATGGTTGCCAGGCACCTTCGTTGGGAAAATTAGCACCTTGGTGCACCTTCGGTGGCCGAAATAGTCCCTTGTCAAGGTGGCTAGACACCTTCGGTTGGAACATCAACACCTTGGTTCACCTTCGATGGGCAAAACAGCCCATTGGCATAGCCATTAGATACCTTTGTTAGGAAAATCAACACCTTGGTGCACCTTTGGCGACCGAAACAGTCACGAGGCACGGTCACGAGGCACCTTTGGTCGGAAAAATAGCCCGTAGGGCATCTTCGGTGGAAAAATCAGTACCATAGCGCACCTTTGTTGGTCGAAACAGTCCCTTAGCATAGCTGCTAGGCACCCCCGGTGGGAAAATCAGCAGCTTCATGCACCTTCGGTGGGTGAAATAGCCCGTTGTCACAATCGGTAGGCACCTTTGGTGGGAAAATAGCCCGTTGGGCACCTTCGGTGTGAAAATTAGCACTTTGATGTAGCTTTTATGGCCAAAACAGCCCGTTGGCCCAGTCGCTAGGCACTTGGGTGGCAAAATCAGCACCTTGGTGCACCTTTGGTGGCCCAAATAGTCCCTTGGCATTATCACGAGGCACCTTCGATGGGAAAAATAGCTAGTTGGGCACCTTTGGTGGGAAAATTAGCACCTTGGTGCACCTTTAGAGGATGAAGCAGTCCTTTAGCATCGTCGCTAGGCAACTTCGATGGCCGAAACAGTCCCTTGGCACGGTCACTAGGCACCTTTGGTGGGAAAAATAGCCCGTTGGGCAACTTCAGCGAGAAAATCACCACCTTGGTGGTTTGGTCGCTAAGCACCTTCGATGGTCGAAACAGTCACTAGGCACCTTCGGTGGGAAAAATAGCTCGTTGGGCACCTTCGTAGGGAAAATCAACACCTTGGTGCTCCTTTGGTGGCCGAAACAGTCCCTTGGCACGTTCGCTAGGCACCTTCGGTGGGAAAATCAGCACCTTGTGGCACCTTCGATGGCCGAAATAGTCCCTTGTCATGGTGGCTAGACACCTTCGGTTGGAAAATCAGCACCTTGGTGCACCTTCGGTGGGTGAAATAGCCCGTTGGCACAGCCATTAGGCACCTTTGGTGGGAAAATCAGCACCTTGGTGCACCTTTAGTGGTTGAAACAGTCCCTTGGCACGGTTCCTAGGCACCTCCGATGGTATAATTAGCACCTTCATACACCTTCGATGGGCGAAACAACCCATTGTCACAGTCGCTAGGCACCTTCGGTGGGAAAATAACCCATTGGGAACCTTCGGTGTTAAAGTCAGCACTTTGATGTAGCTTCGGTGGCCAAAACAACTCGTTGGCGCAGTCGCTAGGCACCTTTGATGGGAAAATCAGCACTTTGGTGCACCTTTGGTGGCCGAAACAGTCCCTTGTCACCTTTGGTGGGAAAAATAGCCCGTTGGGCACCTTTGGTTGGAAAATTAGCACCTTGGTGCACCTTTGGAGGACAAAGCAGTCCCTTAGTGCTAAGCACCTTCGGTGGCCAAAAGAGTCCCTTGGCACGGTCATTAGGCATCTTCAATGGGAAAATATCCCGTTGGGCAACTTCGATGAAAAAATCACCACCTTGTCGCACCTTTGGAGGACAAAGCAGTTGCTTGGCAAGATTGTTAGGCACCTTCGATGATCGAAACAATCACTAGGTACCTTCGACGGGAAAACCAGCCCATTGGGCACCTTTGTCGAGAAAATCAGTACATTGGTGGTCCTTTGGTGGGCGAAACAACCTGATGGCACAATCGCTAGGCAACTTTTTGTGGGAAAATCAACACCTTGGTGCATGTTCGGTGGGAGAAATAGTCCATTGGCACGGTCACTAGGCACCTTTGGGGGAAAAATCAGCACCTTGGTGCACCTTTGGTGGCAGAAACAATCCCTTGTCACGGTCACAAGGCACCTTCGATGGGAAAAATTGCCTGTAGGGCACCTTGGTGCATCTTTGGTGGGCAAAACAATCCCTCGGCACGGTTGGGAGGCACCATTGGTGGAAAAAATAGCTCGTTGGGCACCTTCGGTGGGAAAATTGAAACATTGGTGCACCTTCGGTAGCCAAAACAGTCCCTTGGCATGCTTGCCAGCACCTTCGGTAGGAGAAATCATCGATTGGGAACCTTAGGTGCGAAAATCAACACCTTGGTGTAGCTTTCATAGTTGAAACAGTCCCTTGGCACTGTTTCTAGGCACCTTGGGTGCGAAAGTTAGATCCTTGGTGCAACTTCGGTGAGCAAAACAGCCCATTTTCATGGTCGCTAGGCTCGTTCGGCGAGAAAAATAGCCCATTGGGCACCTTCGGTGGGAAAAATCAACACCTTGGTACACCTTTGAAGGGTGAAACAGCATCTTGGTGCACCTTTGGGGGCCGAAATAGTCACTTGGAACAGTCGCTAGACACCTCCTTTGGTGGCCAAAATAGTCCCTTCACTAGGTACCTTCAGTGGGAAAAATAGCCCGTTATGCAACTTCAGTGAGAAAATCAGCACCTTGTTGCACATTCAGTGGCTGAAACAGTCCCTTGAGACGGTCGCTAGGCACCTTCGGTGGAAAAAACAGCCCTTTGGGCAACTTAGTTGTGAAAATCTGCACCCTTGTGGACCTTCGGTGGTCGAAATAGTCCCTTGATACAATTGCAAGGCACCGTAGGTGGGAAAAAATCATGTTGGGCATCTTCGGTGGGAAAATCAGCACCTTGGTGCACCTTTGGAGGCTGAAACAGTCTCTTGGGATGGTCGCTAGGCACCTTCGATGGAAAAAATAACCCGTTGGGAAACTTTGGTGTGAAAATCAGAACCTTGGTAGACCTTCAGTGGCTTAAATACTCCCTTGACATGATTTCAAGGCATCGTAGGTGGGAAAAAAGCTCCTTGGGCACCTTCGGTGGGAAAATTAGCACCTTGATGCACCTCTGGAGGTCGAAACAGTCCCTTGGCACGGTCACTAGTCACCTTCAGTGGGAAAATCAGCACCTTGGTGCACCTTAAGTGGCCGAGACAATCCCTTGGCACAGTCGCTAGGCACCTTTGATGGGAAAATCAGCATTGTGGTGCACCTTTGGTGGCCGAAACAATCCCTTGGCACAGCTGCTAGGGACCTTTGGTAGGAAAATCAGCACCTTGGTGCACTTTTGGTGGCCAAAATAGTCACCTAACACTATCACTAGGCACCTTTGGTGGGAAAAATAGGCGATTGGGCAGCTTCGGGGGAAAAATCAACACCTTGGTGGACCATAGGTGGGCGAAATAGTGCCTTTACATGGTCGTGACCACCGTAGGTGGGAAAAATAGCCCGTTGGGTACCTTCGATGCTAGAATCAGCACCTTTTTGCACCTTTGGTGGCCGAAACAGTCCATTGGCACAGTCGCTAGGCACCTTCGGTGGGAAAAATAGCCCGTTGGGCACCGTTGCTAGGAGAATTAGCATCTTGATGCACCTTCAGTGGCCGAAACAGTCCCTTGGCATGATTGCTAGGCACCTTCGGTGGGAAAATCAGCACCTTGTTGCACCTTCGGTGGCCAAAATAGTCCCTTGGCTTGGTCACGAGGCACGTTTGGTGGGAAAAATAGCCCGTAGGACATCTTTGGTAGAAAAATTAGCACCTTTGAGTGCCTTAAGTGACTTAAATAGTCCCTTGGCATGGTCACTAGGCACCTTCGATGGGAAAATTAGCACCTTGGTTCACCTTCGACAGCCAAAACTGTCACTTGGTGCGGCCATGAGACACCTTCGATGGGAAAAATAGCCTGTTGGGCACCTTAGGTGGGAAAATCAGCACCTTGGTACACCTTAGATGGTCAAAACTATCCCGTGGCACAGTCGCGAGGCACCTTCGGTGGGAAAAATGGCCCGTTGGGCACCTTTGGTGGGAAAATCAGCACCTTCGTGTAGCTTTAATGGTCGGAACAGTCCCTTGGCACAGTTGCTAGGCACCTTTGGTGGGAAAAATAACCCGTTGGGCACCTTCGGTGGCAGAATCAGCACCTTGGTGTAGGTTCGATGGTCAAAACAATCCCTTGACACGATCACTAGGCATCTTCAGTGGGAAAAATAGCACGTTGGGAACCTTTGGTGTGAAAATCAACACCTTGGCAAACCTTCGGTAGCTGAAATAGTCCCTTGGCATGGTCATTAGTCACCTTTGATGGGAAAAATTGCCCGTTGGGCTCCTTAGGTGGGAGAATCAGCATCTTGGTTCACCTTCGGTGGCTGAAATAGTCTGTTGGCATGGTCGCTAGACACCTTCGGTGGCTGAAATAGTCTGTTTGCATGGTCGCTAGACACCTTCGGTGGGAAAATCAGCACCTCGGAGCACCTTTGGAAGTCGAAATAGTCCTTTGGCACGGTCACGAGGCACCTTCAGTGGGAAAAATAGCCTGTTGGGCTCCTTAGGTGGGAAAATCAGCTTCTTGGGGCACCTTTGGTGGCTGAAACAATCCCTTGGCACGGATGCTAGGCATCTTCCGTGGGACAAATAGCTCGTTGGGCACCTTAAGTGGGAAAATCAGCATCTTAGCGCAACTTGGGTGGTCGAAACAAACCCTTGGCACGGTCGCTAAGCACCTTCTGTGGGAAAATCAACACCTTGGTGCACCTTCGATGGGCAAAATAGCACGTTGGTAAAGTCGCTAGGCACATTCAGTGGGAAAATCAGCACCTTGGTCCACCTTTAGAGGGCAAAATAGCCCATTGGCACGGTCGCTAGGCACCTTCGGTGGGAAAATCAGCACCTTGGTGAACCTTTGATTGTCGAAAAAGTCCATTAGCATGGTCATTAGGCACCTTTGGTGGGAAAATCAGAACCTTTGTGCTTGGCACAGTCGCTAGGCACCTTCAGAGGGAAAATCAGCACCTTGGTGCACTTTCGGTGGCCAAAATAGTCCCTTGGCAGGGTCACTAGTCACCTTCGGTAGGAAAATCAGCACCTTAGTATAGCTTTGGTGGTCAAAACAATCCCTTGGCACGGTCGCTAGGATTCTTCGATGGGAAAAATAGCCTATTAGGCACCTTAGGTGGGAAAATCAGCACCTTGGGGCACCTTTGGTGTCCGAAACAGTCCCTTGGCATGGACGTTAGGCATCTTCGGTGGGAAAAATAGCCCGTTGGGCACCTTTAGTGTGAAAAATAGCATCTTTGTGCACTTTGGGTGGCCGGAAAAGACCCTTGACACAGTCGCTAGGCATCTTCGGCAGGAAAAATAACTCGTTGGGCACCTTCAGTGTGAAAATCAGTATCTTGGTGCACCTTTGGTGGCTGAAACAGTCCCTTGACACGATTGCTAGGCATGTTCGGTGGTAAAATCAGCAGCTTTGTGCTCCTTCGTTGGGTGAAACAACCCTTTGACACAGTCGCTAGGCTCGTTCGGTGGGAAAAATAGCCCGTTGGGCACCTCAAGTAGGAAAATCAGCATCTTGGCGCACCTTGGGTGGTCAAAGCAGACCCTTGGCACTTCGCTAGGCACCTTCGGTGGGAAATTAGGACCTTGGTGAACCTTCAATGGGTGACACAACCCGTTGACAGAATCACAAGGCACATTCGGTTGGAAAATCAGTAGCTTGGTGCATCTTTGGAGGGTGAAATAGCCCGTTGGCACGGTCACTAGACACCCTCGGTGGGAGAATCGGCACCTTGGTGCCCCTTCAGTGGGCAAAAAAGTCCGTTGACACAATCAAAAGGCATGTTCGGTTGGAAAATTAGCACCTTCGTGCACCTTTGGAGGGCAAAATAGCCCATGGGCACGGTCGCTAGGTACCCTCGGTGGGAGAATGAGCACCTTGGTGCACTTTTGGTGGCCGAAACAGTCCCTTGTCATGGTCACGAGGCTCCTTAGTTGGGAAAAATTGCTCGTAGGGCACCTTCGTTGGGAAAATCAGCACCTTGGTGCTACTTCGATGGAAAAAACAGTCCCTTGGCACGGTCGCTAGGCACCTTCGGTGGAGAAAACAACCCGTTGGACACCTGAGGTGGGAAAATCAAAACCTTGGTGCAACTTTCGCGTAAAAAATAAACCATTGGTATGGTCGTTAGGCACCTTCAGAGGGAGAAATAACCCGTTGAGCTCCTTAGGTGGGAAAATCAACACTTTGATGCACATTCGGTGGCTGAAACAGTCCCTTAACATGGTCACTAGGCACCTTCGGTGGAGAAAAAGCACGTTGGGCACCTTCGAGCGGAAAATCAGCACCTTGGTTCACCTTCGGTGGCTGAAACAGTCCCCTGACACGATTGCGAGGTAGTATTCGGTGGGAAAAATTCCCCGTAGGGCAAGTTCAGTGGGAAAATCAGCACCTTCGGTGGCTGAAACAGTCCCTTGGCATGGTCACTAGGCACCTTCGGTGGGAAAAATAGCACGTTGGGCATCTTTGGTAGGAAAATTAGCACCTTGGTGCACCTTCGATGGCCGAAACAATTCGTTGGCACAGTCGCTAGGCACCTTCAGTAGGAAAATCAGCACCTTAGTGCACCTTTGGAGGCCGAAACATTCCCTTAGCACAGTCGCTATACACCTTTGGTGCCCAAAACAGTACCTTGGCACGGTCACTAGGCACCTTCAGTCGGAAAAATAGCCCATTGGGAACCTTCGGTGAAAAAATCAGCACCATCGCGCTCCTTCGGTGGCCGAATCTATCCCTTGGCACAATTGCTAGGCACCTTCGACTGGCAAAATAGCCTGTTGGCACGATCGCTAGGCAACTTCGGTGGTAAAATTAGCACCTCGGTGCACCTTTGATGGCCGAAATAATCCCTTGGCACGGTCGCTAAGCACTTTTGATGGGAAAATCAGCACCTTGGAGCATCTTTGGAGGCCGAAATAGTCCCTTGGCATAGTCGCGAGGCACCTTCGGTGGGAAAAATAGCCTATTGGGCACCATAGGTGGGAAAATCAGCACCTTGGGGCACTTTTGGTGCCCGAAACAATCCCTTGGCACGATCGCTAGGCACCTTCGGTGGGAAAATCAGCACCTTGGTGCACCTTTGATGGGCAAAACAACCTGTTGCAAAGTCGCTAGGCACGTTCAGTGGGAAAATCAGTGCCTTAGTGCAGCTTTGAAGGGAGAAGCAGCCCATTGGCACAGTCACTAGGCACCTTTGGTGGGAAAATCAGCACCTTGGTGCACCTTCGTTGGCCAAAACAGTCCCTTGTCACAGTCACGAGGCACCTTCGGTGGGAAAAATTGCCCATAGGGCACCTTCGGTGGGAAAATCGGCACCTTGGTGCACCTTCGATGGTTAAAACAATCCCTTGGCATGGTCGCTAGGCACCTTCGTAGGGAAAACAACCTGTTGAGCACCTTAGCTGGGAAAATCAGCACCTTGATGCACATTTGGTGGCCAAAACAGTCCTTCGGCATGGTCGCTAGGCACTTCAGTGTAAAAAATAACTTGTTGGGCACCTTTGGGGGGAAAATCAGCACCTTGGTGGACCATTGGCAGCCGAAACAGTCCTTTGAGACGGTTGGGAGGCACTATTCGGTGGGAAAAATTGCCCATAGGGCACCTTCAGTGGAAAAATCAGCACCTTGGTGCACCTTCTGTGGCCAAAACAGTCCCTTGGCATGATCACTAGGCACCTTCGATGGGAAAAATAGCCCGTTGGTCACCTTTGGTGGGAAAATCAGAACCTTGGTGCATATTCGGTGGCCGAAACAGTCCCTTAGCACGGTCGCTAGGCACCTTCAATGGGAAAAATAGCTCGTTAGGAACCTTTGGAGGAAAAATCAGCACGATCGTGCTCCTTCGATGACCGAATCTATCCCTTGGAACAGTTGCTAGGCACCTTCGGTTGGCGAAACAACCTATTGGCACAGTTGCTAGGCACCTTTGGTGGTAAAGCTAAGACCTTAGTGCACCTTCAATGGGGGAAACAATCCCTTGGCACGGTTGCTAGGCACCTTTGGTGGGAAAATCAACACCTTAGGGCAACTTCGGTGGCCAAAAACAATCCCTTGGCAAGGGCTCTAGGCACCTTCTATGGTAAAAATAGCCCGTTAGGCACCTTAAGTTGGAAAATCAGCACCTTTGGTGGCAAAAATAGTCCCTTGACACCATCGCTAGGCACATTCGACGGAAAATATAGCCCGTTGGGCACCTTCGGAGGGAAAATCAGCACATTAGTTCACCTTCGCTGCTCAAAACAGTCCTTTGGCATGATCGCTAAGCACCTTCGGTGGGAAAATATCTGATAGGGCACCTTTGGTGGGACAATCAGCACCTTAGTGCACTTCGGAGACAAAACAGTCCCTTGGCACAGTCACTAGTCACCTTCGGTGGGAAAAATAACCGGTTGGGCTCTTTCGGTGGGAGAATCAACACCTTGGTTCACCTTTGGTGGCTGAAACAGTCCCTTGGCCCGGTCGCTAGGCACCTTCAGTCGGAAAACCAGTACCTTGGAGCACCTTTAAAAGCTGAAACAGTCCCTTGGCACGGTGACGAGGACCCTTCGGCGGGAAAAATAGCCTGTTGGGCACATTAGTTGGGAAAATCAGCACCATGGCGCACCTTTGGTGGCCAAAACAATCCCTTGGCACAGATGCTAGGCATCTTCCGTGCAAAAAATAGCCCGATGGGCACCTTAAGTGGGAAAATCAGCATCTTGGTGCAACTTGGCTCGCTGAAACATTCCCTTTGCACGGTCACTAGGCACCTTCGGTGGGAAAATTAGCACTTTGGTGCACCTTCGGTGTGCAAAATGACCCATTGGTAAAGTCGCTTGCCACGTTCGGTAGGAAAATCAGCACCTTGGTGCACCTTCAGAGGTTGAAACAACCTATTGGCACGGTCACTAGGCACCTTCGGTGGGAAAATCAGTGCGTTGGTGCACCTTCGGTCGCCGAAACAGTCCCTTGTCATGGTCACGAGGCACCTTCATTGGGAAAAATTGCCCCTAGGGCACCTTCGGTGGGGAAATCAGCACCTTGGTGCATCTTCGGTGGTCAAAACAGTCCCTTGGCAGGGTTGCTAGGCACCTTCGTAGGGAAAAATAACCTGTTTAGTAGCTTAGGTGGGAAAATCAGCACCTTGATGCACATTCGATGGCCAAAACAGTTCCTTGGCACGGTCACTAGGCACCTTCGGTGGAAAAAATAGCCCATTGGTCACCTTCAGGGGGAAATTAGCACCTTGGTGGACCTTTAGTAGCTGAAACAGTCCTTTGACATGGTCACGAGGCACTGTTCAGTGGGAAATATTGCCTATAGGGCACCTTCGGTGGGAAAATCAGTACCTTGGTGCACCTTCGGTGGCCGAAACAGTCCCTTGGCAAGGTCACTAGGCACCATCGGTGGGAAAAGTAGCCCGTTGGGCACCTTTGGTGGGAAAATTAGCACCTTGGTGCACCTTCCGTGGTGGAAATAGTCCCTTGGCACAGTCACTAGGCACCTTCGGTAGGAAAATCAGCAGCTTGCTGCACCATTGGAGACCGAAACAGCCCCTTGTCACGGTCACTAGGCACCTTTGTTGGCCGAAACAGTCCCTTCACACAGTCACTAAGTAGCTTCGGTGGGAAAAATAGCTCGTTGGGCACCTTCAGTGGGAAAATCATCACCTTGGCACTCCTTCGGTGGCCGAATCCATCCATTGGCAGGGTCGCTAGGCACCCTTGGCAAGCGAAATAGCCTGTTGGCACGGTCGCTAGGCACCTTCGGTGGCAAAATTAGCACCTTGGTGCACCTCCGATGGCTAAAACAATCGCTTGGCACGATCTCTAGTCACCTTTAGTAGGAAAATCAGCAGCTTGGTGTAGATTCGGTGGCCGAAACAGTCCCTTGGCAAGGGCGTTAGGCACCTTTTATGGGAAAAATAGCCTGTTGGGCACCTTAAATGGGAAAATCAGCACCTTGGTGCACCTTCGATGGCCAAAACAATCCTTTGGCACATTGCTATGCACCTTTGGTGGAAAAAATAGCCCGGTGGGCACTTTAGGTGGGAAAATCAGCACCTTGGGTCATCTTTGGTGCCCGAAACAGTCCCTTGGCATGGTGGCTAGGCACCTTTGGTGAGAAAAATTTCCTGTAGGGCATCTTCGGTGGGAAAATCAACACCGTGGTGCACCTTCGGTGGCTAAAACAGTCCCTTAGCACGGTTACTAGTCATCTTCGGTAGGAAAAATAGCCCATTGGGCTCCTTCAGTGGGAGAATTAGCACCTTGGTTCACCTTCGATGGTCGAAACAATCCCTTGGCACGGTCACTAGGCACCTTCGGTGGGAAAATTAGTACCTTGGTGCAACTTTGGAGGCCGAAACAATCCCTTGGTATGGTCGCGAGGCTCCTTTCGTGGGAAAAATAGCCCGTTGGGCACCTTAGGTGGGAAAATTAGCACCTTGGTGAACCTTTGGTGGCTGAAACAATCCCTTAACACAGTCATAAGGTGCCTTCAGTGGGAAAAGGAGCCTGTTGGCAACCTTCGGTGGGAAAATTAGCACGTTGGTGTAGCTTTGGTGGTAGAAACAGTCCCATGCACAGTCGCTAGGCACCTTCGGTGGGAAAAATAGCGCATTGGGCTCCTTCGGTGGGAAAATCAGCACCTTGGTGTAGGTTTGGTGGTCGAAACAGTCCCTTGGCGCTATCGCTAGGTACCTTCGGCGGGAAATATAGCCTGTTGGGAGCCTTAGGTGGGAAAATCAGCACCTTGGGGCACCTTTGGTGGCCGAAACAATCCCTTGGCACGGACATTAGGCTTCTTCTATGGAAAAAATAGCCCATTGGGCACCTTAAGTGGGAAAATCAACATCTTGGCGCACCTTGGGTGGCCCGAACAGAACCTTGGCACGATCTTTAGGCATCTTCAGTAGGAAAAATAGCCCGTTGGGCACCTTTGATATGAAAATTAACACCTTGGCAAACCTTCGGTGGCCAAAACAGTCCCTTGGCACGGTCACTAGGCACCTTCGATGGGAAAATAGCCCATTGGGCACCTTCGGTGGGAAAAAGCAGCCCCTTCGGTGTTGAAACAGTCCCATGGCACTGTCGCTAGGCACCTTCGGTGGGAAAAATTGCCCGTTGGGCACAGTAGGTGGGAAAATGAGCACCTTGGTGAACTTTTAGTGGCCAAAACAGTCCCTTGGCACTGTCGCTAGGCACCTTCGGTGGGAAAAATAGCCCGTTGGGCACCTTAGGTGGCAAAATCAGCACCTTGGTGCACCTTCGGTGGCCGAAACAGTCCTTTGAGATTGCTGTTAGGCACCTTCGGTGGGAAAAAAAGCCCATTGGGCACCTTGGGTGGGAAAATCAACCCCTTGCTATAGCTTCGGTGGTTGAAAAAGTTCCTTGGCACAGTTGTAAGGCACCTTTAGTGCAAACAATAGGCCGTTGGGTACCTTCGGTGGGAAAATTAGCACCTTGGTGCACCCTCGGTGGCCAAAACGGTCCCTATGAATTGTCGCTAGGCACCTATGGTGGGAAAATCAGCGTCTTAGTGCACTTCAGGGGTCTAAACAGGCTATTGGCATGGTGGTTAGGCACCTTTGGTGGGAAAAATAGCCCATTGTGCGCCTTTGGTGTGAAAATCAACACCTTTGGTGGGCAAAACAACTCATTCGTACGATTGCTAGGCACCATTGGTGGGAAAAATAGCTCGTTCGGTAGCTTCGTTGTGAAAATCAGCTCCTTGATGTAGCTTCGGTGGCCAAAACAGTCCCTTGGCGAGGTCGGTAGGCACCTTTGCAGGGAAAATCAACACGTTGGTGCAACCTCAGTGGGTAAAACAGCCAGTTGGCATGGTTGCTAGGCACCTTCGTTGGGAAAATCAGCACCTTGGTGCACTTTCGGTGGCATTAATAGTCACTAGCACTATCACTAGGCACCTTCGATGGGAAAATAGCCCATTGGGCACCTTCAGGGGAAAAATCAGCACCTTGGTGGACCATTGGTGGTCAAAACAGTCCCTTTACATGGTCATGACCACCGTAGGTGGGAAAAATAGCCCATTGGGCACCTTGGTGCACCTTTAGTGGCCGAAACAGTCCCTTGGCAGTGTTGGTAGGCACCTTCAGTGGGAAAAATAGCCCGCTGGGCATCTTTGGTGCTAGAATCAGCACCTTGGTGCACCTTTAGTGGCTGTAACAGTCCCTTGACCACCGTCGCTAGGAGAATCAGCATCTTGATGCACCTTCGGTGGTCGAAACAGTCCCTTGGCATGATCACTAAGTACCTTTAATGGGAAAATCAGCACCTTGGTGCACCTTTGATGGCCGAAACAGTCCCTTGTCATGATCACGAGGCACATTTGGTGGGAAAAATAGCCCGTAGGGCATCTTCGGTAGAAAAATTAGCACCTTTGCGTGCCTTCGGTGGCTTAAACAGTCCCTTGGCATGGTCGCTAGGCACCTTCGGTGAGAAAATCAACACCTTGGTTCACCTTGGATGACTGAAACTGTGCCTTAGCACGGCCGCGAGGCACATTCGGTAGGAAAAATAACTCATTGGGCACCTTAAGTGCAAAAATTAGCACCTTGGTGCACCTTTGGTGGCCGAAACAGTCCCTTGAAAAGGTCTCTAGGAACCTTCGATAGGAAAAATAGCCTGTTGGGCACCATCAGTGGGAAGATCAGCGCCTTGGTGTAGCTTTGGTGGGCAAAACAATCCTTTAGCATGGTTTCTAGGCACCTTCGGTGGGAAAAATAGTCAGTTGGGCACCTTATGTGCAAAAATCAACACCTTGGGGCATCTTCGGTAGCCGAAACAGTCCCTTGGCAGGATCGATAGGAACCTTCAGTGGGAAAAATAGTCTGTTGGGCATGTTCGGTGGGAAAATCAACACCTTGGTGTAGCCTCGGCGGTCGAAACAGTCCCTTGGCATGGTCGCTAGGCACCTTCAGTGAGAAAAATAGCCCGTTAGGAACCTTAGGTGGGAAAATCAGCACCTTGGGACACCTTCGGCAGCTGAAAGAGTCTCTTGGCACGGGTGCTAGGCATCATCGGTGCGAAACATCATCTTCGATGCACCTTTGGAGGTCGAACCTTAAGTAGGAAAATCAACATCTTAGTGCACCTTTGGAGGCGAAACATCATCTTGGTGCACCTTTGGAGGTCGAAAAAGTCCCTTGGCATGGTCGCTAGGCACCTTCGGTGCCCGAATCAAGCCTTTGGCATGATCACTAGGCACCTTTGGTGGGAAAAATAGCCCGTTGGGCACCTTGGTGCACCTTCGGTGGCCAAAACTGTCCATTGATACGGGCACAAGGCACCTTTGGTGGCCAAAACAGTCCCTTGGCACCGTTGCTAGGCACCTTCAGTGGGAAAAATATCCTATTGGGCAACTTTGGTGGGAAAATCAGCACCATAGTGCACCTTCATTGGCCGAAGTAATCCCTTAACACGATTGCTAGGGACCTTAGGTGGGAAAATCAGCATCTTGGTGCACCTTTGGAGGCTGAAAAAGTCCCTTGGCATGGTCGCTAGGCACCTTCGGTGGTCGAAACAGTCCTTTGGCATTATCACTAGGCGCCTTCGGTGGCAAAATCAGCACCTTGGCACCGCATCGGTGGCCAAAAGAGTCCCTTGGCACAATCACCAAGCACCTTCACTGGGAGAAATAGTCCATTGGGCACCTTAGTTGTGAAAATCAGCACCTTGGTACACCTTCGACGGCCAAAACAGTCCCATGACACCGTCGCTAGGCACCTTCGGTGGGAAAAATAGACCGTTGGGTACCTTAGGAGGGAAAATCAGCACCTTGGTGCACCTTTGATCGCCAAAACTATCCCTTGGCACCTTCGTTAGGCACCTTCGGTGGGAAAATAGCTCGTTGGGCACCTTCGATGGGAAAATCAACACCTTGGCAAACGTTCAGGGGGCCAAAATAGTCCTTTGGCACCGTCGCTAGGCAACTTCGGTGGGAAAAATAGCCCGTTGAGCACCTTTGGTGGGAAAAAAGCCCCTCGGTGCACCTTCGATGGACAAAACAGTCCCTTAGCATGGTCGCTAGACTCCTTCAGTGGGAAAAAAACACCTTTGGTCCACCTTCGATAGCCGAAACATTCCCTTGGCATGGCCACTGGACACCTTCGGGGGAAAAATAGCCCGTTAGGAAAAATCAGCACATTGGTGCACCTTTGATGGTCGAAATAGTCACTTGGAATGGTCGTTACGCACCATCGGTGGGAAAATCAGCACCTTGGTGCCCCTTCAGGGGCCGAAACAGTCCCTTGACACGGTCACTAGGCACCTTCGGTGGGAAAAATAACTCGTTCGCCACCTTTGATGGGAAAATCAGCACATTGGTGCAACTTCGATGGCCAAAATAGTACCTTGGCATGGTCGCTAGGCAACTTCGGTCAGAAAATCAGCACCTTGGTGAACCTTTGGTGGGCAAAACAGCCCATTGGCTAGTTTGCTAGGTAGCTTTGGTAGGAAAATTCAAACCTTGGTGCACCTTCAATGGCTGAAATAGTCACTTGACACAGTCACTAGGCACCTTCGATGGGAAAAATAGACCGTTGGGAACCTTCGGTGGAAAAATCAGCACCTTGGTGCACCTTCAGGGGTAGAAACAGTCCCTTTGCACCATCACTAGGCACCTTTGGTGGGAAAAATAGCCCGTTGGGCACCTTAGGTGGGAAAATTAGCATCTCGGCGCACCTTCGATGGCCAAAACAGCCCCTTGGCACCATCGCTAGGAATCTTCAGTGAGAAAAATACCCTGTTGGGCACCTTCGGTGGGAAAAATAGCCCATTGGGCACCTTAGATGGGAAAATCAGCACATTGGTGCACCTTCGGTGGGAAAAATAACCCGTTGGGCACCGTAAGTGGGAAAATCAACATCTTGATGCACCTTTGGTGGCCTAAACAGTCCCTTTGCACGGGCAATAGACACCTTCAGTGGGAAAAATAGCCCGATGGGCACCTTAAGTGGGAAAATCAGCACCTTAGTGCACCTTCGGCGGCTAAAATAGTCCCTTGGCACCGTTTTTAGACACCTTCGGTAGGAAAAAATAGCACGTTGGGCCCTTTAGGTGGGAAAATCAGCAACTCGGTGCACCTTCGATGGCCGAAATAGTCCCTTGGCACAGGCGCTAGGCACATTCGGTGGGAAAAATACCTTAGATGGGAAAATCAGCACCTTGATGCACCTTCGGTCGCTAGGCACGTAAGGTGGGAAAATTAGCGCCTTGGTGCACCTTCAGTGGCTGAAACAGTCCCTTGGCACCGTTGCAAGGCACCTTCGGTGGGAAAATAGCCCGTTGGACACTTTAGGTGGGAAAATCAACACCTTGGTCCACAGACGGTGACCAAAACAATCCCTTGGCATCGTCGCTAGGAAGCTTCGGTGGGAAAAATAGCCCACTGGGCACATTCGGTGGGAAAAATAGCCCCATGGTGCACCTTCGATGGCCAAAACAATCCCTTGGTACGGTCGCTAGACAACTTCAGTGGGAAAAAAAGATCCACGGTACCCCTTTGGTGCCTGAAACAATCCCTCAGCACAGTCGCTGGACACCTTCAGTGGGAAAGAAACCATCTGGTGCACCTTCGGTGGCTGAAACAGTCCCTTGGCACGGGTGCTCGAAACCTTTGGTGGGAATCAGTACCTTTGGTCGCCAAAACAGTCCCTTGGCACAGGCGCTAGGCACCTTCGGTGATAGCCTGTTGGGCACCTTAAGTGGGAAAATCAACACCTTGGTGCACCTTCGGCGGCCAAATAGTCCCTTGGAACCTTCGGTGGGAAAATCTGCACCTCGGTGCACCTTCGGTGATCAAAACAGTCCCTTAGCACAGTCACTAGGAAACTTAGGTGGGAAAGGTACACCATTGGCCACCTTCGGCCGAAAAATCAACGCATTGGTTCACCTTCGATGGCCGAAACAGTCCCTTAGAATGGTCATTAGGCACCTTCCGTGGGAAAATCAGCACCATGGTGAACCTTCGGTGGGCAAAACTGCCCATTGGCTAGGTCGCTTGGTCTCTTCAGTGGGAAAATTAGCACCTTGGTACACCTTCGATGGCCGAAACAGTCCCTTGACATGGCCACTGGCCACCTTGGTGCACCTTTGATGGTCGAAATAGTCCCTTGGCAAGGTCATTAGGCACCATCGATGGGAAAATCAGCACCTTGGTGCCCCTTCAGGGGCCGAAACAGTCCCTTGACATGGTCACTAGGCACCTTCGGTGGGAAAAATACCTCGTTCGCCACCTTTGATTGGAAAATCAGCATATTGGTGCAACTTCAATGGCCGAAATAGTACCTTGGCATGGTCGCTAGGCACCTTCGGTCGGAAAATCAGCACCTTGGTGAACCTTTGGTGGGCAAAACAACCTATTGGCTAGTTCGCTAGGTGGCTTTGGTAGGAAAATTAGGACCTTGGTGCACCTTCGATGGCCAAAATAGTCCCTTGACACAGTCATTAGGCACCTTTGATGGGAAAAATAGACTGTTGGGAACCTTTGGTAGGAAAATTAGCACCTTGGTACACCTTCAGGGGTCGAAACAGTCCCTTTGCACCGTCACTAGGCACCTTTGGTGGGAAAAATAGCCCGTTGGGCACTTTAGGTGGGAAAATCAGCATCTCAGTGCACCTTTGGTGGCCAAAACAGCCCCTTGGCACCGTCCCTAGGAACCTTTGGTGATAAAATTACCCTGTTGGGCACCTTTGGTGGGAAAAATAGCCCATTGGGCACCTTAGATGGGAAAATCAGCACCTTGGTGCACCTTCAGTGGGAAAAATAGCCAGTTGGGCACCATAAGTGGGAAAATCAACATCTTGGTGCACCTTTGGTGGCCCAAACAGTCCCTTTGCATAGGCAATAGGCACCTTCGGTGGGAAAAATAGCCCGATGGGCACCTTAAGTGGGAA
This sequence comes from Erythroxylum suave, assembly GCA_027563595.1. Lineage (NCBI taxonomy): Eukaryota > Viridiplantae > Streptophyta > Magnoliopsida > Malpighiales > Erythroxylaceae > Erythroxylum > Erythroxylum suave. The sequence goes on from JAOSBN010115565.1 coordinate 30,107, forward strand.
AATCAGCACCTTCGGCGGCTAAAATAGTCCCTTAACACCATTTGTAGGCACCTTCGATGGGAAAAAATAAAAAGTTGCGCCCCTTAGGTGGGAAAATTAGCACTTTGGTGCACCTTCGATGATCGAAACAGTCCCTTGGCACAGGCGTTAGGCACATTCGGTGGGAAAAATTACCCGTTGGGCACCTTAGACGGGAAAATCAGCACCTTGATGCACCTTCGGTGGCCAAAATAGTCACTTGGCATCGTCGCTAGGCGCCTTTGGTGGGAAAATCAACACCCTGGTGCACCTTCAATGGCCGAAACAATCCCTTGGCACCGTTGCAAGGCACCTTCGGTGGGAAAAATAGCCTGTTGGACACCTTAGGTGGGAAAATCAACACCTTGGTGCACAGACGGTGACCAAAACAGTCCCTTGGCACTGTCGCTAGGAAGCTTCGGTGGGAAAAATAGCCCACTGGGCACATTCGGTGGGAAAAATAGCCCCATGGTTCACCTTTGATGGCAAAAACAATCCCTTGACACAGTCGCTAGACACCTTCAGTGGGAAAAAAGGCCCATGGTGCTCCTTCGGTGCCTGAAACAATCCCTTGGCACGGTCGCTAGACACCTTCGGTGGGAAAAAACCCCCTGGTGCACCTTCGGTGGCTAAAACAGTCCCTTAGCACGGGCACTCGGGACCTTCAGTGGGAATCAGCACCTTGGTGCACCTTTGGTCGCCAAAACAGTTTCTTGGCACAGGTGCTAGGTACCTTCGGTGGGAAAAATAGCCCGTTGGGCACCTTAAGAGGGAAAATCAACAGCTTAGTGCACCTTCGGTGGCTGAAATAGTCCCTTGGAACCTTCGATGGGAAAATCTGTACCTCAGTGCACCTTCGGTGATCGAAACAGTCCCTTGACACAGTCACTAAGAACCTTCGATGGGAAAGGTACACCATTGGCCACCTTTGGAAGGAAAATCAGCGCATTGATACACCTTCAATGGCTGAAATAGTCCCTTGGGATGGTCACTAGGAACCTTCGGTGGGAAAATCAGCACCATGGTGAACCTTCGGTGGGTGAAACTGCCCATTGGCTAGGTCGCTAGGTCTCTTCGATGGGAAAATTAGCACCTTGGTACACCTTCGATGGCCGAAACAGTCCCTTGACACGGTCGTTAGGCACCTTTGGTGGGAAAAATAGCAAATCAGCACCTTGGTACAATTTCGGTGGCCGAAATAGTCCCTTGGAACTGTCGCTAGGCACCTACGATGGAAAAAATAGCCCATTGGGCACCTTAGGTGGGAAAATCAGCACCTTGGTGCACTTTCCGTGGCCAAAACAGTCCCTTGGCACTGTCGCTAGGTACATTTGGTGGGAGAAAAAGCTCCTTTGTGCACATTCAATGGCTAAAACAGTCCCTTGGCACGGGCGCTAGGCATCATTGGTGGGAAAATCAGACCCTCGGTGCACCTTGGGTGCCTAAAACAGCCCATTGGCTAGGTCGCTAGGTACCTTTGGTGGGGAAATTAGCACCTTGGTGCACCTTCGATGCCCAAAACAGTCCCTTGATGCAGTTGCTAGGCACTTTCAGTGGGAAAAATAGCCAGTTGGGAACATTTGGTGGGAAAATCAACACCTTGGTGCACCTTCGGTGGCCGAAACAGTCAGTTGGCACCGTCTCTAGGCATGTTCAATGGGAAAAAGAGCCTGTTGGGCACCTTAGGTGGGAAAATCAGCAGCTTGGCGCAACTTCAGGGGCTGAAACAGTCCCATGACACCTTCGCTAGGCACATTCACTAGGAAAATCAACACCTTGGTGAAAGTTCAGTGGGCAAAACTAAATGTTGGCATGTTCGCTAGGCAGCTTTGGTGGGAAAAATAACCCATTGGGCACCTTAGGTGAGAAAATAAGCACCTTGGTGCACGTTAGGGCCAAAATAGTCCCTTGGCACCATTGCTAGGTTCCTTCGTTGGGAAAAATAGCCCTTTGGGCACCTTCGATGGGAAAAAAGCCCATTGGTGCACCTTCGGTGGCCGAAAAAATCCCATGGCATGGTCACTGGACACCTTCGGTGGGTAAAAAAGACCCATGGTGCACCTTCAGTGGTTGAAACAATCCCTTGGCACGGTCGCTAGACATCGCCGGTGGGAAAAAATCACTTGGTGCACCTTTGGTGGCCGAAATAGTCCCTTGGCAGGGGCAGTAGGCACCTTTCATGGGAATCAACACCTTGGTGCACCTTTGGTCACCGAAATAGTCCTTTGACACGGGCATTGGGCACCTTAGGTGGGAAAAATAGCCCGTTGGGCACCTTAATTGGGAAAATCTGCACAATGGTGCACCTTCGGTGGCTGAAATAGTCCCTTGGCACCATCGCTGGTCACCTTCGGTGGGAAAATCAGCACCTCGATGCACGTTCAGTGGTTGAAACTGTCCCTCGGCACGGTCACTAAGCACCTTTGGTGGGAAAGATAGCTGTTGACCACCCTCGGTTGGAAAATTAGCACCTTGGTTCACCTTCAATGCCTGAAACAGTCCCTTGGCACAATCACTAGGCACCTTCGATGGGAAAAATTGTCCTTAGGGCATCTTCGATGGGAAAATTAACACCTTGGTGCACCTTCAATGGCTAAAACAATCAGTTGGCACAGGCACTAGTCACCTTCAGTGGGAAAAATAGCCCGTTGGCCTCCTTCGGTGGGAGAATCAAGACCTTGACTCACCTTCAGTGGCCAAAACAGTCCCTTGGCATGGTCACTAGGCACCTTCGGTGGGAAACATAGCTCGTTGGCCACCTTCGGTGGGAAAATCAGCGCATTGGTGCACCTTTGATGGCGAAAACAGTCCCTTGGCATGGTCGCCAGGCACCTTCGGTGGGAAAATCAACACCTTGGTGAACCTTCAGTGGGCGAAACTGCCTATTGGGTAGCTCGATAGGTCCTTTCGGTGGGAAAATTAGCACCTTGGTGCACCTTCGATGGTCGAAACCGTCCCTTGACATGGTCTTTACGCACCTTCGGTGGGAAAAATAGCCTGTTGGGAACATTCGGTGAGAAAATCAACAACTTGTTACACCTTCAGTGGCCAAAACAGTCCATTGGCACTGTCACTAGGCACCTTTGATGGGAAAAATAACCCATTGGGCACCTTAGGTGGGAAATTCAACACCTTGGTGAACCTTCGGTGGCCAAAATAGTCCCTTCGCATCTTTGCTAGGCACCTTTTGTGAGAAAAATAGCCCATTGGGCACCTTAGGTGGGAAAATCAGCACCTTGGTGTACCTTCGATGGCCAAAATAGTCCCTTGACACTACCCCTAGGCACCTTCAGTGGGAAAAATAGCTCGTTGGGCATGGTGGGTAAAAAAGCCCTTTGGTGCACCTTCAGAGGCCGAAACAATCCCTTGGCACGGTGGCTAGACACCTTCGGTGGGAAAAAAAGACCCTTGGTGCACCTTTGGTGGCCAAAACAATCCCTTGACATGGTCGCTAGACAACTTCGGTGGGAAAAAAAGACCCTTGGTGCACCTTTGGTGGCCGAAACATTCCCTTGGCATGGTCGCTGGACATCTTCGGTGGGAAAAATATCCCATTGGACACCTTAGGTGGGAAAATCAGCACCTTGGTTCACCTTTGGCAGCCAAAACAGTCCCTTGGCACCATCGCTAGGTGCCTTCGGTGGGAAAAAAGCTCTTTTGCGCACATACGGTGGTCAAAACAGTCCTTTGGCACATGCGCTAGGCACCATTGGTGGGAAAATCAGCATCTCGGTGCACCTTTGGTGACCGAAACAGTCCCTTGGCACTGTCACTAGGCACCTTTGATGGGAAAAATAGCCCATTGGGCACCTTAGGTGGGAAATTCAACACCTTGGTGCACCTTCAGTGGCCAAAACAGTACCTTCGCATCGTTGCTAGGCACCTTTTGTGAGAAAAATAGCCCTTTAGGCATCTTAGGTGGGAAAATCAGCACCTTGGTGCACCTTCAGCGGCCAAAACAGTCCCTTGACACTGCCCCTAGGCACCTTTAGTGGGAAAAATTGCTCGTTGGGCATGGTGGGTAAAAAAGCTCCTTGGTACACCTTCAAAGGCCGAAACAAACCCTTGGCATGGTCGCTAGACACCTTCGGTGGGAAAAAAAGACCCTTGGTGCACCTTCGGTGGCCGAAACAATCCCTTGGCACGGTCACTAGACACCTTCGGTGGGAAAAAAAGACCCTTGGTGCACTTTTGGTGGCCTAAACATTCCCTTGGCATAATCGCTGGACATCTTTGGTGGGAAAATATCCCATTGGGCACCTTAGGTGGGAAAATCAGCACCTTGGTTCACCTTTGGCGGCCAAAACAGTCCCTTGGCACCGTCGTTAGGTGCCTTCGGTAGGAAAAAAAGCTCCTTTGAGCACATTTGGTAGCCGAAACAGTCCCTTGGCACATGTGCTAGTCACTATCAGTGGGAAAATCAGCATCTCGGTGCACGTTTGGTCACTGAAACAGCCCATTGGCTAGGTCGTTAGGTACCTTCAGCGGGGAAATTAGCACCTTGGTGCACCTTCGATGCCCAAAACGGTCCCTTGACACAGTTGCTAGGCACCTTCGGTAGGAAAAATTGCCCATTGGGAACATTTGGTGGGAAAATCAACACCTTGGTGCACCTTCAGTGGCTGAAAAAGTAAGTTGGCACCGTCTCTAGGTACCTTCGATGGGAAAAATAGCTCGTTGGGCATCTTAGGTGGAAAATCAACATCTTGGTACAACTTCGGTGGCCGAAACAGTCCCTTAACACCTGCACTAGGCACATTCGTTGGGAAAATCAGCACCTTGGTGTAAATTCAGTGGGCAAAACTACCCGTTGGCATTGTCGCTAGGTAGCTTCGGAGGGAAAAATAGCCCATTAGGCACCTTAGGTGGGAAAGGTGCACGTTCGGTGGTCGAAAGAGTCCCTTGCCACGGGCGCTAGACACCTTCGGTGGGAAAATTAGCCATTTGGGCACCTTAGGTAGGAGAATCAGCACCTTAGTGGACCTTTGATGGCTAAAACAGTCCGTTGGCATGGTCGCTAGGCACCTTCGGTCGGAAAATTAGCACCTTGGTGCACCATTGATAGTCGAAACAGTCACTTGGCATGGTCACTAAGCATCTTCGGTGGGAAAAATAGACCGTTGGGTACCTTAGATGGGAAAATCAGCACCTTGGTGCACCTTTGGTGACCAAAACAGTCCCTTGGCACCATTACTAGGCACCTTCGGTGGGAAAAATAGCACATTGGGCCCCCTTAGGTGAGAAAATCAGCACCTTGGTGCACCTTTAGTGGCCGAAACAGTCCCTTAACACAGGCGCTAGGCATCTTAAGTGCAAAATATTGCCCGTTAGGCACCTTAGGTGGGAAAATCAGAACCTTAGTGCACCTTCGGCAGCCAAAACAGTCACTTGGCACCGTCGCTAGGCACCTTTGGAGGGAAAAATAGTCCGTTTGGCACCTTAGTTAGGAAAATCAGCACCTTGGGGCACCGTCGGTCACAAGGCACCTTTGGTGGGAAAAATAGGCCGTTGGGCACCTTAGCTAGGAAAATCATCACCTTGATGCATCGATGGCGACCAAAACAGTCCCTTGGCACCGTTGCTAGGTACCTTCGGTGGGAAAAATAACCCATTGGGCACCTTCGGTGGGAAGAAAAGCCCATTGGTGGACCTTTGGTGGCTGAAACAATCCCATCGCACAGTCACTAGACACCTTCAATGCGTAAAAAAGACCCATGGTGCACCTTCGTTGGTCAAAACAATCCCTTGGCATGGTCGTTAGACACCTTCAGTAGGAAAAAAACCCCTTGGCGCACCTTCGGCGGTCGAAACAGTCCCTTGGCATGGGTGGTCGGCACTTCGGTGGGAATCAGCACCTTCATGCACCTTTGGTTACGAAAACAACCCCTTGCCATGGGCACTAGGCACCTTTAGTGGGAAAAATAGTCCGTTCAGCACCTTAACTGGGAAAATCAGCACCATGGTGCACATTTGGTGGCTGAAATAGTCTGTTGGTACCGTCCCTAGGCACCTTCGGTGGGAAAATCAGCACCTCGGTGCACCTTCGGTGGCCAAAACTGTCCCTGGGCATGGTCACTAAGCACCTTCAGTGGGAAAGATAGCTTGTTGACCACCTTCGGTCAAAAAATCAGCACCTTGGTTCACCTTCTGTGCTCGAAACAGTCCCTTGGCACAGTCACTAGGCACCTTCGGTGGGAAAAATTGCCCTTAGGGCACCTACGGTGGGAAATTTAACATCTTGGTGCACCTTCGGTGGCTAAAACAATCCCCTGGCACGGGCACTAGCCACCTTCGGTGGGAAAAATAGCCCATTGGCTTCCTTCGGTGGGAAAATCAGCAGTTTGGATCACCTTTTGTGGCCGAAACAGTCCTTTGGCATGATCACTAGTCACCTTCGATGGGAAAATCAGCACCTTGGTGAACCTTCAGTGGGCGAAACTGCCCATTGGGTTGGTCGCTAGGTCCCTTCGGTGGGAAAATTAGCACCTTGGTGCACCTTCGATGGTTGAAACAGTTGCTTGACACGGTCTTTAGGCACCTTCGGTGGGAAAAATAGGTCGTTGGGAACATTCGGTGGGAAAATCAGCAACTTGATGCACCTTCGATGGTCGAAACAGTCCCTTGGCACTGTCGCTAGGCACCTTCGATGGGAAAAATAGCCCATTGGGCACCTTAGGTGGGAAATTCAACACCTTGGTGCACCTTCAATGGCCAAAACAGTCCCTTTGCATCATTCCTAGGCACGTTCCGTGAGAAAAATAGCCTGTTGGGCACCTTAGGAGGGAAAATTAGCACCTTGGTGCACCTTTGGTGATCAAAATAGTCCCTTGGCACCGTCACTAGACAGCTTCGGTGGGAAAAATAGCCCGTTGGGCACTTTAGGTGGGAAAATTAGCACCTTGGTGCACCTTTGGCGGCCAAAACAGTTCTTTGACACTGTCACTAGGCACTTTCAGTGGGAAAAATAGCCCGTTGGGCACCTTCGGTGGGGAAAAAAAAGCCCCTTGGTGCTCCTTCGGAGGCCGAAACAATCCCTTGGTGCGGTCGCTAGAAACCTTCAGTGGGAAAAAAAGACCTTTGGTGCATCTTCGGTGGCCGAAACAATCCCTTGGCACAGTTGCTAGACACCTTTGGTGGGAAAAAAGACCCTTATTGCACCTTTGGTGGCCGAAACATTCCCTTGGCATGGTCGCTGGACATCTTTGGTGGGAAAAATATCTCGTTGGGCACCTTAGGTGGGAAAATCAGCACCTTGGTTCAACTTTGGTAGCCAAAACAGTCCCTTGGAGCCGTCGCTAGGAAAAAAGCTCCTTTGTGCACATTCAGCGGCCAAAACAGTCCCTTGGCATGGGCGCTAGGCACCATCGGTAGGAAAATCAGCACCTCAGTCACCTGGCACGGTCACTAGGCATCTTCATCAGGAAAAGTAGCCCATTGGGCACCTGAGGTAGGAAAATCAGGATGTTGGTGTGCCTTTGGTGGCCAAAATAGTCCCTTGCACTGTTGCTAGGCACCTTCGATGGGAAAAATAGAGGATGGGGCCCCTTAGTTGAGAAAATCAGCACCCTGGTTCACCTTTGATGGCCGAAACAGTCCCTTGGCACGGGCGTTAGGCCCTTTAAGTGGGAAAAATTGCCCATTGGGCACCTTAGGTGGAAAAATCAGCACCTTGGTGCACGTTTGGCGGCCAAAATAGTCACTTGGCACCACCACTAGGCACCTTTGGTGGGAAAAATAGTCAATTTGGTACCTTAGTTAGGAAAATCAACACCTTGGCGCATCTTCGGTGGCCGAAACAATCCCTTGGTACCGTCGCAAGGCACCTTTAGTGGGAAAAATAACCCGTTGGACACCTTAGGTGGGAAAATCAACACCTTGGTGCACCGATGACATCTAAAACAGTCCCTTGGCACCGTGGCTAAGTACCTTCGGTGGGAAAAAAGACCCATAGTGCCCCTTCAGTGGTCGAAACAATCCCTTGACATGGTCGCTGGACACCTTCGGTGGGAAAAAAAGCCCTTTGGTGCACCTTCGGTGGCCGAAACAGTCCCTTGGCACGACCTTGTATCCAATTCTGGAAAGTACAGTGATCAAAGTGGTACCTGATCTGCAACCACCAAATTTTGTTGAAATCAA
>JAOSBN010115590.1:0-38231 GCA_027563595.1 Erythroxylum suave
TAACATCATCAAAATTCAAATAAACCATCTTTAAAAAGACTAGAAGGAATAAAAGTGGTAGAAATTTGAATATGAGGACTCCTTCTCTTGTTTGTCAAAATCTGGAAATTTGGTGTTGATGTGTTATTTTGCTCAATCTTAATGATGATCCTTGTATTCAATCCTTCCTCAAGGCTTCATACATGTATTCTTTACTTAAGGATGGTGTTTCTAAGATGGGTGTCGTCTCCTCTTGAAGATGGAGGCTTAATGATGCTTAAATAGTCTAAAAACCCTAGGTTTAATGAAGCCCTGCATTAAGCCTCGGATTATAATTCCTATGTCATAATTGGTCACAGATGCAATCCTCTCTTCTTCTCCTCTTTGACCTCTATTTTAACTTCCAAGTCAGTCCATCTTCCTTCTTACATAAAAATTAGTCAATTCTTAACCTTAATTAACGTCAAACTCATAAGAAGAATAATGGAAATCAAACTTAATGAAAACATACAAAATGAGTCCTAAACTATAACAATGATCAACAATTATGCAAGCAAACACATGTCCAATACCTAGAAAAACATATACTAATACAAACCTATCAGAATTCATTTATAGTCTATAAAATAACAACATGAATTTTAAATGTTTCACCTATAACAATATTAAAAGTTTATAATCCAACCTGTATCACACGACTACCACAAAGCATAAACGTGAATATCCAAAGGATATTTAAAAACATAGCCTATGAAAATGGCATGTTAGAGCAATCAAATTCACTTATTATGGCATCATACAGAACATAAGTAATCAAAAGATCAATTTTTTTCCATTTCATTCACAAATATAATTTACACTGTAGCATTACACTACATAATACATATATTTATATAACTAAAAACATCTAAGAGTTTACTACTCTTTTACAAAATGTTTTATAGAAAATGAGAATCCACATAAACACATTCTACTAAACTCTTCAGATATCAGTTGACTAGAACTTTGAGCTAATCTTGATTTCCAAAAATGCATGTACTAGACTTTTACTAGTTTGCCTTTGAAGTTGGGTCTCCATTGTACCTGAAAATCAATGTTTATAGTTGTGATGAGTTTGAGAACTTAGTTAGGAAACCATCATCGATGTGCTCACTCATTCAGAACACCAACATAAAAAATATAAGCCAATCTCACAGTATACCTCATCTCAACAATACATCATGAACTTTACACATTTCATGTACTCATTTCATAATAAGTTGATCATTTATCTCAATCATTCTTATCATCACAAATCAGTAATTAATTGCACTCCTTGACACAATACGTGTAAAGATATCTATATTTGCGAATGGATATGCACATATGACTCCACTTTTATTTTTATTTTATTTTGACTGAGTGCCTTTTTACTGTTTGTATCTATTGTAGATAGCGAGCTCATTTCTTTATTGTCCTGTACCCATTGTGGATACTGGGCTCATTAATAATTGAGCTTATCACTCTTTGTACACATTTCTGAGCTTTAAGATCTTTTTCTCACTAGTCAACCCGGTCACAAATCCTTTATCTGATCATGCATAATAAGGTAATGAAATGCATCAATTCATATTATATGTAATTAATAACTTCATTTATTGCACACAGTCATTTATTTTATTCTTCAGATATAAGTCTAGCATTCAACAATCAATTGAGTACATATATTTTTCCAGATTCATATGCAATTCGGAAACACTCCTAATACAATCCCATATATCGAACTCCTTAGACCATCAATGTCTAATTTATCACAATCACATCAATAACACTTCAATAGCTGAAATTTAAATATAAACAAATCAATAACGATGAGAAAACATCTAGGTTGAATTACAATAAGCTCAAGATAAGCTATAGCCTGCAACAATGTCTAAATGCTGATATTCTAATTGTGCTTCTTTTATCATGCAATATACACATATTATACACATTACTAAGTTGATCATTCATATAAATATTCAATCATACACATATATATGTGTCAATGCATGCTTAATTGGCTTTCCTCACGTATGTATCTTTAAATCATAACTCTTAACCGTTCACACATGATAACTTGGATATGAATAGTTTGCAATTAGGCTTATACCTCAAGTATACTTGATTATTCTAAATTTATCAATCATACGTTCACCAATCTTTTTCTAGCATTTTAAAATCATGTAAAATCTAATTTCTCATTCATTCATACCTAATACATCTTACTCATACCCTTTGGATCATATTTGCATTCCTAAGAACACCTTTATTCCTTTAATATTCATAAATTCCAGATTTTTGACACATTGATATCAAACAATCCTTTCTTAACTTATAACATCAATTAACAACCTAAACATATCAAATAATCTAACCAATTAATTAAGCATCAAACTAAGTTCATCTCAAGCCTCATTCAAGTCTAAATGCACAAAAGTAAAGTAATTTATCCTTAGTTGGTTCAATAATCACTCAAAAGAGAAATCTCACTTCTAATGCATTTCTCACAATCGTAGAGACCTTCCCATGATCATGGGATAAGTCATCCAAAAATTTATCAGCCATTTCCTTCAAAATTTTCCAGATTTTAACCCGTACATACTACATCCAACACATCTTCTTAATAGTTCATCAATTTTACCTCAATTCCTCATCATTTTCACCTTAATTCCATCTAAAAATCATCCATATAACAATTCATAAACTATTGTTTATCTTGTATACAAAAAAATAAAGCATGATAGTAACCATTCATTGATCAATATTCCAGTATTCATCAAACATCATTTTCACTATCAATCCACCCCTAAACAATCATTATAAATGCTTTTATTAAAACAAGCCATAAAGAACTTTATTTTACTTACTTGTTTAGCTCAAAAGCTCCTCAAATCATCAAGTAACCTATCTCTCTAAGCTTACATAATTATCACCATTTTAAGGTAGAATAGGTTGGGTTTTCATCAATAAAAAGAAAAAAACGAAATATTTGGAGTGGCAAAGGGAAGGATGTTAGCAAAACTCAACATTGTGAGTGTGGGTTGTGAATGTTGTGAATGAGAGAAGAAGAAGAAGTAGAGAGCATGTAACAAAAAGTAAAAATGAAAGATGTTCTTTCATATGTGTATCATGAGATAGGTTTGCGGTAAGTGTCATCACACTTATCATATAAAGACACTTGCCACATGTCTTCTACTCATGGTACCAAATGTCTCTTATTATTAGTTTATTTGTCTCTTAAGCTTCAAGCCATTTGTCACCCAATTATCTAAGCCATTTGTCACTCAAACCTAATGCCACATATCACTTATTTCTACTACCATATGTCAATTTGTCTTGTCACTTAACATTTTTCCTAGTCCAAAAATGCACTTTAATTAACAAATCTCCCAATTGTAACAAATAAATTCCAAATTAATAATTAAAAATTATCATACCAAAATTCAAGACATAACAATTCACATTTCACATCATGATCATTTTAAATCTTTCATAACTTGGAATATGTCAATTGAGTGCATAAACTATCTTTGCAACGTGTACAAAAATCATAATTCATGTGTGTATGCTAATGGTATGCATATGAACAAAATGCACCTCATAAATTCTCAATGCTAGTTGTCATGTACAATGGCCTAAGGTTCTAACCCTTAGTATGTTTTGGAAACCAACTATTACATAACCTCCCATAGATCTTTTAATTCATCAACTAATGGTTGCATTTATATATTGATATCCTTACCAGGATTAGTAGGCCTTAGAATAAGCAAAAACAATATCTTAAAAGTCTCCTTCATACACTTCTATGGAGGTAAATTTTATGGCACTAGAATTACTGGCCACATATTCTAAGAAGTACTCATATTACCAATAGAATTAAATCCAACTGAAGCTAATCTAAGTCGAACATTACGACAATCCTGTGCAAACCATGGAAACTTTCTATCAAAGTCTTTCCATGCCATTGAGTCTACTGGATGACACATAATGTTATCATTAATGTGTTTCTCTTTATACCACCTCATGGTGTAATAGGAAAGAATCTCCAAATTTTATTCAGTATCTTTTTCCCTCTTCCATCATCCACTCTCCACCTTGATGTACCATAAATGAGACACTCCTCAAGATCTTTACTATCCTTCCAAAATAGGGCACAACCATACTTACAAGTAGGTATTGATATATAACCTAATCCAAGCTCCCTTAACACTTTCTTTGCATCATAATAATATTTAGGCAATTTGTGTCCAACGGGTAATGCATCATTGAGCAAGTCAATTAACATGTTAAAGGCTTATTACTCCATTTATTATACACCTTTAAATGCAACTACTTGACATCAAAAGTTAGCTATAAGAATTTTTAGTACCTTGGATATAATTCTTCTCGAAAAACTTTTAATAACTTCCCAAAATTACCATCCGTAATACTACCAATTATGTTAAGCATACAAGTTTCATTCCTAGTCTCCATATAATTCCCATAATCCTCTAACATCTTGCCAATCTCATTATTACCATCATCATTTATATCACAATCTTCTACATCATTATTGTAACTATCCTCATAACTTGTACCAATACTTATACTACAACTTGCTTCCTTATGTTCTCCATGATAAAACCATGTAGTATAAAATTTATCTACACCTTGGATTAGCAAGTGATTATAAATCACATCCTGATTTTGAAAGTCATCATTTAAGCAATTGATGCATATATAATGAATACGACAATTCATCACTTATTTGATCTTTTTCAAGTTGCATGAAACTCTTAACTCCCTCCATGTATTCAATAGACCATTTTCGATTCAACATCTAACTTTTATCTATCTAGCTATACAATTAAAAGTAAACAACTTAATTATTAAATGCAATTCTCATTTTATATAACATAATCAATACAGGTTCATTATCTAAGTTTAAATTTAAAGAAACACTAAGGTAAGTGGCATTGTTTACACCTGTGAATCGGGAAAGGGAATTCTTATTGTAACTCCTAGAGTCATGAAATATTTCACCGATAAGCTTCATGGGAGCTAAATCATGAGTTTCTAACCTATATACTATCTTACGGGTTTATTATGCCTCAAATCATTATGAATTTTACTTGACTACACAAGTTGGTACTTAATTTTTTACTATTCAAGATTGTATACTAAGTTCAAATTAAAAAAAACATTAAGGTGAGTAATATTATTTAAACCTATGAATCAAGAAAGGGACTTCTCGCTGTGACTCTTAGGCTTATGGAAGATTTCACCGATAAGTCTCATGGGAAATACATCATGGGATTCTAGCCTATATACCATCAATGATTCTAAGAATATTGTAAACAATAGCATAAAACAACACGTCCTTTGCATTCCCTCAAAACCAAAACACAAACTCACGTATTATTAAAGCAAAACATATGGTAGACATTAGTTGGATGACTTAATTGGACTGACAGATAGTCACAGACTATAAAGAAGAAGGATGAGGTTGGATGATTATTGACGCTCTATAACACAAAACAAAGCCTACTAAACAAAGATAATTTTGCATTTAATATAATACACTTATTCTTAAAGTTGGGTTTTAGGACTTAAAATGTAGACAATGCTTATAACTACAGTTTTTGGACACATAAACTTTAGCTTACCATTAATAAGTTTTAACGACTTTATGGCAGTGATGAGCTCACAATAGTTTGTGAGTGAGGAAAATTTCAACAGAGAGTGAGAAGTGAGAGGACCCAAATCTGAGAGTGACATTAGAGATTTAAAGTGAACTTTAGTCAAACATCTTATAGGTAGTAGTAAAACAAAATTCCTAACACATATTCACATTCAATCGACCCATTCAACACAGATAACCCATATTGAAATAATCATTACTATTTCTACACACATTCAATAAAGTAACTTATGAATAACACATAGGGGCAGAACAAAAAATAGAGGAATAAACACACCAAACACTTAAAAAATGAGTTATCCCTGTCCTAAGAAAGAACAAAAATGACTTTTACATTCTTTTCTTTTAAGTATTAAAATTCCATTAGACATGTAAACTTTTCTTTTAAGTAGTAAAAAATGACTTTTACAGTCTTTTCTTTAAAGTATTAAAATTCCTTAAGTTTTCATCTTTTAGAGTTTATATTATTAGTAAAAGACTGTTTTATCCTTAGGTTTTATTTTTTAGAGTTTATATTATCTTTGTAGTCACTTTACGAAACTTTGAATCAATTTGAAAACAACATTTCAGATTTCTATTAAATTTTCTTTGGTTCTTGAAAGGATTTTGTTCAACCTTTGAAAAATGAAAAGCTATACGCTGCGTCAGTACTAGTAAAACAAGATACTATTCTATAACCGGAGAGTATCTAAGGAATAAAATGACAAAAGACTATGTTCACTAAGTGAATAGCCGAAGAGGATTAAGTTGCCAAGCCCGCCGGATATCCACAGTGAGGGCTCTGTGCAGATCTTTGGCAAAAAATATTCAAGAATTTGATTGAGGATTCTAGCAATAAGCAAGTGTTTCTCTTCCTTTTTTTAAGTGAATTTTCGATGGTTTACCTCTTTCCATAAGCCATATATTGACATTGAAAAGGCTACAGAGAAAGAACAACATTGGGAGTGTTTTTCTCAGATTTTATGATGATCCATTCCAATACCGTATCCCAATGATAGCGGCTGTATATGATGGCAAAAGGTGTAGAATAGCACTCCAAATGGCTTTTGAATAAATACATTGAAAAAAAAGGTGATTACGATCTTCCGGAGCCAGGTTATAAAGAACACAAATATCAGCAACAGTTTTATGTCATTGAGTCATGGTTTGAAGACGGTTTTTGAGGTCAAGCCAAGTAATAAAGGTGACTTTACGATAGATGGTGTTTTGCCATATCGTGGAAAACCATGGAACCACCAAGGATCTGTTAAAGAAATGGCGATAGCAGGACTGATTGGAGAAGACGTCAAATTGATCCAAGGTCCAGGCTATTCTATCATCCTCTGTTTTATTGGAAAGTTGTGAAAGATAAGGTGGAAGAGAAGTGAAATCACGAAAGGTAGCCTGCCAAGCGCCGTTAACAATCAGTGAAGGTGACTTTAACGTTGAAGGCATGCTGTTTTGGAGCCTTCGAACATCAGGAGAGTTAACAAGTGGACTGATGTCCAACCAATTATCAAACCACACCCATGTTTTTTGGGTCGCTGCCAATATAGTGTTTAATATACGGGTAGATTGTTAGACGTAGTTTCATCATCCGTTGGAAAATCCAAGACCCATTCCGAAAGTAGTCAACCTGCTGGAAGTTTGAGCATTTCAAATATGTTTCGTTTATCCATTTAAACCATAAGGCTGTACGATCCATGTATAATTGCCATAAACTCTTGCACATGGCAACCTTCTGCATATGAGAAACTGGAATAATTCCGAGACCACCATCTTTTTTAGGAAGAGTGACATCCTGCCATTTTACTCGCACCTTTCAGGTTACCTACTTATCCAGTCCAGAGACATGTTTTCATGATTTTTTTTCCAGCTCTTTTAAGGACTTTCCGAGGTAGCCCTACGTGAGCCACCCGGTGAATATGGAGGCTATTTAGAACAGAGATGATACGTGTTAGACGGGCTGCATAAGAGAGAGAGATTTTACACATTCATCTATACATCTTTTCAATTAAGCATCAACCAAGTAAGGAGTTGTAGAAGTATCATGTACTCCCAATATAAGATTTAAGGACTTATATATGTCGACTACTTATGTCATAATTCTTGAACATTTATGTTCCAAATATGAGGCTTCACACTATTGCCTCTAAAGAGGAAGTTATTTATAAAGATATGGAATACTCAGCCAATAGTTGTCTTTCGCAGTGGTACCATTTATTTTAGTAGAGTATAAAAGAAGGGAAGTGTTTAGGTGCATATTTCATAATGGCTTACCAATTGATGATGTTAGGATCTTTGTATGCTATGATGCTTGGAATGAGTGATTTTAGTTTTTAATGCATTTCCTTTTATGGTATTTTATAAGGCTTAGTTGTTTCAGCGTAATTAGTAATTGTTTAGTATAATTGTTGATTTATAGTACTTATTTAATTCAATGCAATTGCAATTTTTATTACGTCATATATGTGCCACATTTATGATATATGTCAATAAATACATTTAAATATAATGGCTAATTATTGATAAACTATCACCCATTATAAGAAAACTACAAGGCATATGACTATTGCAAAAGGAAGCATTCCCTTAACTTATTTTTCTAATTAGCATGGATGATGATATCGTAGGAGAGTTCTTGATGTATGACAATGCCAATAACGTATGATCTACATTGGCAGCACCCTTTGGTAGAATTTTAATAATTAAGTTAGGGACACGCGTTATTAAATATGAAACTAGTAAGAAAATTCTATATCATATGTAAGTTATAGATTAAAAAAATGAATATAATTTTAAATTTAATTACCTTTTGTTGTCGTACACTTAAAACCTTAGAAGGATAAAAATTTTCTTGATTAAAAGAAGAAAATAGAGATTTTTAAGAAATGTTTCTATCTTGTTCCTTTGTAAACATTAAAAAATATCAAGTATATAAAATTTGTTTTCTTATGCTCTTATCAGTGTCTTTAACCTGAAAGTCTAAGGTTTATTCCTTTAGTCTTTTAGGTAGGTGTCAACTCCACTGTATCCAATCACTTTTAATTTTTTAACCTCAAACATATTCTAAATTAATCATAGCATAATAATGATACCTTATATCTCTTTTCCTTAGAAAATGTGGATATTACTTCTTAATCTTCCTTTTGTATCATTCATATTTCGAATAAGTTGTATCGTGTTAGTGAAACTTTTGCTTATTGATTAGAGTATATATTAATTACTAATTACATTATAAAAGGGAAGAGCAACAATTATGTTTATTAACAATATTGTTGAATCATTTAAAGGAGAACTTCAATATACATGTTTATTTTAATATAATTTAACTATGTACCATCAGTTTTTTATGTTTCTTTATTTGGAGACTATGTTTATTACAAAGTTCAAATACGTATCATAAGTTCTTTTATGTCTCTAAAGTTTAATGTTTTGAATAGTAAAAACAAAAAAATCAAACAACATTAACAATTTAATCATTTAACATTTCTTGAATGTTTTGGACACTAAAAATAGAAGCCTCAAAGCACGCATGGAAAGGTAATTCATTCCCTATCAAAACAGAATACGTAAAACATTAGAGGATTTTCATCGAGCACCTTATAGTCAACCAAAAATCAACCCAAACTAACAATAAAAATTATGTCTTTTCCCTTTCTTCGCTAACATTAACACATTCAAACAACCATTCAAGTATTAACATTCTCAATGCATGCAAACAACTCAAGAACTCACCCTAAAACCGATGATCAACATAACATTTAACAACAAAAATGAAAGAAGAAAAAAAACCCAGAACAAATCCAAGAACTACTTTCCAGCTTGAGTACAATTACAGGGAGACAATGGAGGACAAAACTAAGACAACCAGATGAAAGAAGATGAAAGAACGAAGAGAAGACAAAGGGAAGAAAAATCGAATTGGAGTGAGTAGAGGTCGAAAGAATGTTCTTCTTTTTATTTTCAAACCCTCCTTCTTGTGCTCTATTTTACTGATACATTTAGGTGGTTATTATGAGTTTTGTGTTCTACTTACAGTGTATGGGTTTTGTTGATGTTTGTGTTTGTGTTTGGAAAATGATTTATTGTCTTTATTTGATGGTTGTATAAGGGTAAAAAAATTTTTTTACCACCTTTAATGCTTCTTTGAGGAACGCCTACTATCTATTTGATGAAATGTCTGTAAGAGTATTTAACTCTTCTAACAAACCTTTCTTTTTGTTGTTAAGGAAAAATACTCTTTTTCATTATAAACCACTTGCTCATATTGAAAATTTCACATTTTTATTATAATAGTAATATAACCTTATATAGAAAATACTATAATTCTATACATAAAGAACATGGTCACGTGTGCTCTACTATAAATTCTAAAATTGAGATAAGTTATAATGGCTAAATGGATAACTTTAATTTTAATAAGGGTAACCTTCATCTCAATAGGCAGATAGAAGATGTATAACTAGTGAATTGTAATACTTTGACTTATCATCCAGAATTTAATTCAACACAGTGAATTTTTATGCTAAATTGACTTTTTAAAGTATAACTGTTAATATTAATTCATCAAGAAATGTCAATATGGCCACTAGTTTCTGGTGGTAGGAATGAGCTCTACTAGGAGGAATGTGGCAAAATTGTCCCTAAAAGAACAAATTGATGCATAACAAATCTCCTCTTCATATATTAATAACCCTTTACCTTCCATGATTTATCTTCTTCTTCAAGGTTTTTAGTATCATCCAAATTACCTCTCTTGCTTTATTATCTGTATTGTATTTCCTATTATGAAGTTGTTATACATATGAGACATCTAATTGTATATACTATATGTTGTGTTAAGCTTCCTTGATTCTTCAAGAGGACATAGGTGGGAATGATGGTGGTGGCAACGTCACGATAGTTTGTACAAGATTAGGGAAATCGGTTGTTTTGGAACAATCGTCGATTCCAGTTACCATGTTTATTCAATCGAGTATACATGTGTTCCAATTTGGATTCGTTATATGGTTTGACTAAACTAGCTATCTAACTTTTGTACTAATTGTGTCTTAGGTGAAACATATCGTACTAGCAGTTCATCTAATTCAGTGATCCATATTGCATCTTGGGATCCGTTCACTGTATCTTCTACTAGTTTAGTTATAGCCAAGAAGTTGATAGAAGAGGGTGTAAATAACCTAACAATTGAGGTAAGATCTTTGACTTTTTCAATTGATATCTATGAACACGTAAGAACCCTTCTTGGAAATCTTGACATAGGGAACTCATTTACCTTTACCAACTCTCATGTCAATTGGAATCCAAAAATATAATTATTCCATTTCCTTTTGGATGGAATCAACGTGAAACTTTATTTATTGTTATGTCAGCAGGAATTTTGGAAATGGCCTCTCTACTAATTAAGGGTAAGGTTATATCCTCTTAGACCTCCCCAGATCCCACTATCAGCGGGATTAATACTGGGTGTTATTGTTGTATATCTATAAGAATTGATAAACTTCTAATTAAAATCTACTACTACTTACCATATATCATTTTTTCAATATTTTTATATATTATTATTTTATTGTTAATAAATATTAATGATTAAGAATATTAGTTAACTTAAATTTATGATATTTTTATCCTAATAAAAGTAAAATTTTAGGTATGATTATCTTTTTATGTCCAAAATATATTTACTTTTCAAAATTTAAATTACCTACCATGTGTTTTTCAACAATATATTTAAAAATTTGAAAAAATTTTATAATTTTTAGATGCTCCATTCTATTTTTATGAAATTTTTATATGAATAAAGGTGCAGGACTATATATTATAGGCATCATTAAAGAATCATTTATGTATAAATTCATAGATTTAAACAAACTTATAGAGTTTGAATTTATTAGCTATTTAAACGAATTTATAAACAAGGCAAATTAAACAAGCATTAATTACCAAAAAAAAATTCAAAACTTGCATTAATTTGTCAATATAGCCTGAAGTTTTAAAAGTAGCAAAAAAATGGCTAAACTTTAAAAAAAATCTCAATTCTAGCCCAAAATTTAAAAAGTGGCAATACAATGCTCAAATTTTCAATTTTTTTCTATTCTAGCTTGACATTATCTGTTGTTCTCCCGATGCCTAAGCCCTTTGATTTCTATTTGCTCTTTAACGCCCCAAACTACTTTTACATTATAGCGTACTGCACTAGTAAGCTCTTCATTTTAGTTTGTTCTCCTGATGCCCTTAGTGTGAGGGCAATGAAGCTGCATAATCTAAAAATTGAAGGGTGAGGGTGTCAAGAGAACAAACTGAAAAACGAAGGAAAAATCTAAAATCAAAGTGTAAGGTTGTCGGGGTTGTGTAATCTGATTTAGGTCATTTTTAAACAATGACGTCCTTTTAATTAAGTGATCAAACCACGTCGTTTCATTAATCTTCATTAGTTATGTTAATTTTAGCTAACATATATTGACAGTTAAGGTTTTTGAACATACAAAAATTTATCAAAAATTTCCTAACAAATTATGATATTATTTAACAAACATATATGAACATACATATTTCCTAACAAACATATATGAACATACAAAAATTCATAAAAAATTTCCTAACAAATTATCATATTATTTAACATCAACTTTTAGTGACAAATTTACAATTCATCGCCAAAACGTATAATTATCAACCTATAGCAATGATTTCCATAAGTATTGTTAAATGTTATCATATTGTCGATGAATCTTCAAAATAGTTGCAAAAAGTCGCTCCTTGTGTGACGTTTCTCAATAATCATGGCAAAATATATTCGTTTATCAGAACTTTGTGCCACGATTCAAATAATCATCATAAAATGACAATATATTAGTGATGAATTACGTTTTTTGTCACTATTTATAGGTTCCATTTGCAACGATTCTAGTTAATTGTTGCTAAATATATTGATTTACCATGACTTCTTGCAATGATATTCCTACTCATCACTAAAGGTTGTCATATTGGTGATGAAATTAAATAACTGTCACAAAAATTTGCTCCTTTTGCAATGATTTTTGTTAATTGTCGTAAAATATATTCATTTACTAACACTTTTGTTTAATATCGCAAAATATTTAGGCAAGGAATGTCTAATTTGTCCCCATAGATATCTTTTAGCGACATTTTATAATTCATCATCAAAGAAAGCGTAGCCAAAAGTCCCTTATGTTATAGTGTTAATTTGGCAGCAAATGGATTCTTGATCAACAAAATTCAAGTATGAAAGTGACATGCTTTAGTAAAGAAACAAAAGGGCTTGGTGAAACGACTTATACACATCTTTAATAATTAGATAGTTGTACAATACTTAAATTTTAAAAGGATCTTAATAATTCTAACTCTAAAGTACAGTTATACAGTTGTAGTAAAACAGTTGACTATAATACCCCACTCTCATCGGCCACGTACACGTATGCTCTTCGGGTATTCGTGCACATGCTTGATGGAAATAGTGTGCTAACTATAACCCTTTCATATCTTGCACGGCATCATAAATTAAAATATAAATATCTTAGTTTCTAAAACCTAAAAATTCGTCATTTTATTTCACAACCAATATATACATGGTAGCTTTACATTATCATCCATATTCAAAACTAATCAGAGTTCACATCTCTGTACACAGAATATGCTACATACATGAGGAAATATACAAAAATTTATCTAAATCCTACATCCCAGCTGACTGAACTCTGAGCCATGTCGTCTACCAAAACGTTGTGTTAGATCCCTTCTATGCGGTATTAGCAGCTAAGTCGACACTCTCGTAACCTGAAAAGTCAACGTTGCAATTTTGATGAGTTTTGCGAACTTAGTTAATTAACAATCCTCGATGGTTCACTCATATCACACATATCACTTAAATACATACAACACAAAATTCACTACATTTAATTTCTCATGTATCTTCATAAGACACTTTATACATATATGTTCACTTTTTTTCATTCAATTCAATTCCACATTTCAGTTACAATCATTCAAATAACGTAATTCAGGTGTATATGCAATGTTTATGTGACTCAAATTCACTTAATACGTTATTGTGACCGAGTTCCTTTATCACTGTCCCGTATCTATTGTGCATACCAAGCTTTATCATTCAGTCCCATATCCATTGTTGATATCAGGCTCTATCATACGAATCGAGCTATAGGCTCTTACCACAGGTGTCTGAGCTTTAAGCTCTTTTTACTGGAAACTACAATCACAACTTCTTTTACATTTCATGCATTCATGTAATGAAATACATCATGTGTATTCAATGATTATACTCATTTAGTCACATTCACATTCTTTCTTGTTCACATTTGTCATTGGACTTTTAGTTCGACATTCAATATTGAAGTTGAGAACAAATAATCAGTCATATTTACATATAAGTAGCACTTCCAATATAGTCCTAAATATAGAACTCCTCGGACAATCAATTATCTAAAATCAACATAATCACATTCATAAAACACTTTCAGTACGGAATGTAAAAAACAATAATTCAATGTGAGACCATCTTAGGTTACTCACAGTTTGCTCTAGATAGCTTATTGCCTCGAGATTCCGGTAACGTCTGGATGAGTTCACTCTAATTGCTCCTCTATATCATGCAACACATACATTTACACACATTACAATTTTACACAATTATATAAGTACTCATTTATGCACATATGTATATATGAATTATGTACAATGCATGCTCAATGACAATATCAGGTACATTTCCCTAATATGCATCTCATAATCAATTAACATCATCTTTCAATTATTCTTTAATGCCTAATACACTTTCATTACTTTAATTGCCTTATTCATCAACCACTAGGCTCATTCAAGATCCCATTCAAGCCTAACTACATCATAGGAAAGCATTGACTTACCAAAAATTTAAATATGTACATGATTTGGAACATTAGGCATAACTTTCATTATTAGTGTTAGATTAAGGTCATTCAAGTACGCTTTTGAAGAGGAATTCGAGTTCTACAACTTCTATGAAGACAACAAAGAAAGTTTTTATCTTCTAAAGGATCAAAATTGCACATTAATGAAACTGTCCTGAGAATGTCTGCCTAACGGACACGTATGTCCCTCCAGAGGGACATAAATGAAGTTGGAACTATGAAATTCTAGAGAATGTCTGTGCAGTGGACATGAAGTCTGCCCAATGAACCTTTATGGGTCAAATTTCTAGATTTCCAACCCTTAAGCTACATCTAACCCATATTATGCATATTTATCAATCTGACTTCAATTTCTTTTCATTCTCACTTGCATCACAACTCAAAACATCCACAAAACACATCATACAACATTGTTGACCATAATCACATAAACATAATATCAACCATATCTATACATTCTTCAATCTTTCAGCATACATTCTACTCCATTGCCACCTTCCCTTTATCTATAAACTATCATCCTAATTCTCCTCATTTTGAGATATTATACTATCACTTTTTTTATCTTTTAATTCTCTATACTTCACCTCTATTTCAATTACTAAACATCCCCTTTATTTCACATCAAAACAGAACATGTTAATATCCAAAACTCATCATCAATTTTCTGCACAATTTTAACTTCATTTCTACCTTTATTTCACTTCTAACTTATCATTATAATTTACCTAATTTCAAGAGACCACATTAGCCCTTTCTTTAACCTCAAAAATATTCTAGTTCATCCCTATAATAACTACCTAAAAATTCAGGTAACCAAGCAATAAAACAGAACATAAAAACTCCATTTATTTGTCAAATTTTCTACACTTGTTCCACTTCATTTTTTTCACCTTCATTTCATTCCTAACTGTCACCTTAATTCATTTTATTTCAAAACGCCATAGTATTCCTTTTTATAAGCTCTAAACTAACTTTAGTTCATCTCTAAAACAATCAAAGATATTCATATAATGAACCAAGAAAATAGAACACGATTATCCAATTTACAATTTAGAAATTCTGCACTTCTTATTACACCATTTTAATGATCTTTCAAGTTCAGACTCATCTCTACAACAACTTATGGAAGATTAGTCATCTTATATGGAAAAACAAAACATTTATACATTCATTTTTCTCATCCGCATTTCAACACACACACACACACACACATATACATTCTTTCATGATCCTAATCACAATTCTCAAATTACACATCAAAATGATTTATTTAACACTATCCCATGAAGATCAACATGTAACTTACTTGATTTAGCTCCAAATCCTTAAAAAACACACCAACTCTCACTTTCCCATGTTTCTCACGACCATCATCAATTAAGGGTGATAAGGTTGGGTCTTTATTGAAAATGAAAGTGAGAGTAAGTTAAGAGTAGTAACTTAAAGATGAGAGGGTTAGGTTTATCTTGTATGGAAATTGGAGAAGCAAAAACGTGAAAATGAAGAAGAGTGAAGAAGAATTTCATAGAGAGGAAGAAGAAAGGCAAGAATGAAAGACGAAACACTAATTTTGTGCTTCAATAAAGAAAGGAGTCTTGAGTTATGCATGATGTGGCAAGTGACATGTATGTCTATTTTCTATTGGTTTAGAATATGCTCTTTCATTAACTAGTCCAGTCAACTCCAATTTCTAGCTCAATTGTCTCCAAATTTCAATGAAATATGTCATCAAATGCAAATATCATTGCCATTTGACTCTTATTGCTACTACCATTTATCAATTAACCTGCCACTTGACATTTTTCTTAGTCCAAAAATATCCCAAATTTTAGAAAAATTCCTAAATTTCACCAAAATTCCAAAATTAACATTTATATACTCCAAATTAATTTTCAAGTCATATAAACCACAATTCATATCAAAAATCACATTTATAACTCAATTATACCCCAAAAATGTCAATAAATTCACGTATAATCATTTTAATGTGCAAAATTTAATATTCACATATGTGTGTGTATGTCATATTATGTATGAGCATGAAATGTACTTTCTAACCATTTAACAATCTCTCATGTACTGTATTCTGGGGTACTAACCCTTAACATGGGATAGCAGGATATTACATTGACAATTATAATGGTTAGCTACTATAAAGATTAATAGTTATGGTAGTTGACAAATAAACTGGTTAATGCAACGGTCCCTTCTAATCAAGGATGAGAAAGAAAGCCCGACTTGATTTTAACCTAAACCTTTTTTTTTTAATTTAAATCTAGTTCAAATTTGGGCTGCTCAATGTAGCCTAGTCTGAAACTTAAAAGTTCACATAAAATTATGTTGTTTTAGGTGAATCAACATCTTTAACTTTTAACTTGAATGGGGTTTTGACTGCCTAAGACTAATTAGGCTCTAGCTTTAATTAGATTGGATTTTAGGCTAGGCCCAAGTCTGAATATAGAATTTAGAGCTTAGGCTTGAGCCTGTCCAACTAAATGCCAACCCTACTCTCAATAGACATATTAGTTAGAATAAAATTATCACAAACTTGTCTAGGTAAACTTTAGTAGGAATAAAGTACAATTCCTTATAAGATAATATTTCAAATTTTGTTATCTCTTATTTAAATTAAATTGTCCAGGAGACATACATAGCCTCACACTAATTGCATTTCTCTTCCAGGAGACATATATAGCCTCACATTAATTGCATTTTTGTTCCATATGAATAAAAGAACCTCTTAACTTTTGTTGAATGAATATACATTCTTATCCCTAAAATATTTTAAGCACGAAATGCACACATTCTATTTGATAAAATAAGCCTAACAAGTGTTTGATAGATTTTTTCTGAGAATATAAGTTATAAACTTTGTTACAATAATAGTATAATTTTAGTGCGTAACTTAGTCTAAGAAAATCCCTTATAACAACTGGTATCAAAATAAGGATGGAATCATTTATGGTGCAAAATGGTTTGTAGGTAAAAGATGAAAGTTATTCAAGAAAGACTTAATCGTTTAGAAGATAGTTTAGGTCCAATTTTGAAGGATGAAATAATGTAGATTATTATACATCTATATAAGATTGAGGACTCTGACACTATGATCCAAATGTAATGGGATGATATTTCATATGCGGAGAATAAATGTGTTGTGGTGCTAGAAGACACCATAGCCAAATTGAGAAACAATGACAATTTATAAGGTGGCATAAATTAGCCTTGATTGAAGATCTTAGATTCAAAACTTTTAAATGGTCCTTTTGATTCTAAGGCACTGAAAAAATTCTTTTAGAATATGTAGTAGTTTTTTCATGTCGTTAAAGTTTCTAAAATGGATAATTGACACAATAAGAAATAAAGAACATCTAAGCATTA
This sequence comes from Erythroxylum suave, assembly GCA_027563595.1. NCBI lineage: Eukaryota > Viridiplantae > Streptophyta > Magnoliopsida > Malpighiales > Erythroxylaceae > Erythroxylum > Erythroxylum suave. Next base: position 17,971 of record JAOSBN010115590.1, read on the forward strand.
TACTTAATTGGAAGAAACACATGAATCCACTCGTGAAGAAAGATAAAAGGCAACAGAATATAATAGTATTATTAATAGAATATCTATCAAAACATTTAAGAGGTTGATTTATAGTTGTGACGAAGCAACCTTAATCTTAGAAAAAATAGGAAGCCAAAAACAAGTAGGAAATGGGAAACAAAACAGTGAAATTTTGACCTAAGAAATGTGGTTACAATGGAAACTCCTAGTGATTTTTTTATTACACAAAATTCTCTTTTTGGAAACATATTATAATAATGATTCTAACTTATGTGCAAAAAGTTATGGCCTCTAAAAGTTAAGAGCCCCTTTAAGCGCGACTTCTTTCTTCATCTTTGATTTTCCCCGATCTACTTGCTTCAGTAACTTTTACATTAAATATTCCACATCAATGAGTTCATATTAACTAGCATGTATTTAATGGAAGACATCAAAATGTGAAAAAGAGCCCAAATTAATGATGACTTGAGTATAGAAAAGCAACAAATTGATATATAAGAGTGTTCGTTCATGAATTGAAGGAACAATTCCTTCCTTACTATAAGTCATTAGTCACTAAGAAATCATTACGAAACTTATGATAGGAGGGGATTGTTACTAATTACATAAAGGCATTCACTTCATTAACGTTAGATATTCATAACATGTCAAAAGAGAATAAACTCTTTAAATTTTTGGCTAGATTGCAAGGACATAGATTGAGTTGCATCTACAAGATATTCAAGATTTTCCAAGTGGGATTATAATGATTGATTGGTTTGTTAATTTGCATCCAAAAAAAGATAAAGAGGTAATGTAGACCTTTAATCAATCCAAGTACAAGGATATGCATAAGAATGGAATGCAAGCCTAATTTTGAGGGAAAATAAATACACAATGATAAAGAAAAAGACAAAGTGAATATGAATATATCTTCCTCTAATAAGAAGAAGAACAAGAAGATAACAGGATGTTTTATCTGCAATAGATTGTACTTTGGCTGAAAATGTCTAAAATGAGAAAAGTTAAACATTATGGTGGCTAAATATGAAACAAAGGATGAGGTGACAATATTGGTGAACTTGTTACAAATATAAAATGCTTTATTAAATGAGGTAAGTGTTGTCAATGTTTTCTTATTACACTTAAAACTTCAAATAAATGGTGTAGATATTATAATGGCAGTGGAAATTAATACTAGCCACACATTTATTATAGATAGACTAGTTCCTAAGTTTAAGTTAAATGTGAGAAAAAGCATTAATAAATTGAGAATGGTGAATATAAACGCTATAGATGTTTCTGAAGTGGCTTTCAATATGCCCATCAACGTAGAAAGTGGGGCTAGGAAGATCAATATGGTAGTCATACCAATGGATGACTTTAACGTAATCTTTGGTATAAACTTTCATTTATAACATAAAGTAGTGGTATATCCACATTTGGATCAAATAATGTTTGTGAAAAAGCAAAACCCTTATTTTATGAAATGTAGTAATTCTAGTAGAATAGGAACTAAGGGAAAATCTTCAGTAACCACAATAATGGTAGTATAAAAAGTGTTAAAGCATAAATAGAATATTTAACTTGTAGTCATATTTCAAGTGAAGGAAAACACTACCATAGAAGTACCAATTATAATCACCCTATTATTGAATTCTTATCGAGGTGTAATATTAATAGAGTTGCCTAAAGAACTACCTTTTAGAAGAGACAATTAATCATAAAATTGTGTTGGAACCTAGTACTACTTCTCCTACTTGTGTCCTATATTAGATTTCCCCACTAAAATTAAAGGAATTACAAAATTAATTAGGTGAATTGTTAGAAATAGTGTTTGGGAAACCATCAAAATCTCTATAAAATGTTATGGTCCTTTTCCAAAAGAAGGATGATAAAGCCTTACTAATATGTGTTGATTACAGTGCATTAAACAAGGCTAGGAACAAGTGCTTTATTTTGTTGGTCTCAAAATCAATGGATAGGTTAAGCAAGGCTTCTATCTTCACAAAGTTGGATCTTCACTCAGAATATTAGCAAGTTAGAATTTTGGAAGGAGATGAGTCAAAGATCACATGCATGACTCAAATATTATGCTTACCAATTTTTTCAATGCCTTTTGGATTAGCTATTTCTCCAATAAATTATATGTTAAATGAATTTCTAAATGAGTGTGTCATTGTGTATCTTAATGAAATTGTAACGTATAGCAATTATATGGAAGAACATGTAATTCACTTATAATAAGTGTTAGAATACTTAAGAAAAAATCTATTTATATATCAAGATGGAAAAATGTGAATTGATAGGCTATAAATTAAAATTTTGAGGCATATAGTAAGTAAAAATAAAATTCAAATGGATTTGAAGAAGGTACATATCATTATAGAGTGGTCAACCCCTAGAAAGGTTTTGGAATTTTGATCATTTTCTTAGACTTGTAAACTATTATAAGAAATTAATTCAAAACTGTTCTTGCAATATTTTGCCTATCATTAATTTACCAAAAAAAAGAGAGGAAATGTTGATGGTTAGGCCATTTTACAACTATCTTCTAGAAGTTGAAGCAATATATGGCATTGAAACCTATTTTGATATTGCCAAACTTTGAACTACATTTTGAACTTTATAGTGATCCCATAGATAAAGCTATTGGTGGTATATTGATTTAAGAGAGACATCTAGTAGCATTAGATTGTAGGAAAATGATTGATATTAAATAAACATATTATATTTATGAGAAGTAGATGGTTATAGTGTTACATCGTCTATGAATATGGCATGTGTACTTATTGGAACCAAAGTCTACTTTAAGATATAGAATAAACCATTAGTTTAGCTTTCATATTGGTAAATGATTCACTTGGACGCATAAACCAAATAAGTATAACTATATAATAGATGCCTTTAGTGTGAGGGAAGTGCTAGTTGCCTACTACAACCTATTGATAAGTGCTTAACTGTTCATATTTTTACATTAATATTTAGTTCATTTTCTTGTTTATTTGACTATTTTATTATTTTTAGTATTTAATTCATTCATATTTCATTTTCAAGTTCCAATTAACTTATTAAGTAAAAGGAATAAATTTGGACAAGTTTAGGGTAATTTAGAGTTATTCTGATCAAGTTATGAAACTACAAGAAAAGTACACGATCAAGTACATAGACATGTAATTACCCTTATTCTTTATTATTTCTGAATTTTAAGAAACATAGCCATGTTTCATGCAAATGCAAGTTACTTTAAAGTTTTATAAAGTTACATAGCAATGAACACACTCGTGTTTTAGAAGTACATGCTCATTCAATACTCATATTTTAAACCCGTGTTTATACATATGTTTGCCCCAAATGTTAAGGATCATATGATTTTTAAGTACAGAGCCAAGTATAAGGTTGAGTATTTTCCTGTGTTCCACCAAAAAATCTAATTTTTTAACTTTAAAAGGCAAAATTAAAAGGTAACCAAAAAAATGAACACTTAGGAAGCACAATTGGATGACCTAAAATGACCAAAAGAATAAAGAACAAGTAAGGGGACATATCTAGCTTGTATTTCCATTGAATAAAGTAAATTTTGTGAAGATTAAAATGTATTTCATCATGTTTCTTTTGAATTTATGTTTTTTTTCAATTTTAATGATATATCTTTTATTATAAGGAACTATATCTTTATGGTAATTAGACAAGATGAACCCTGGTATGGATAATGTAGTGATTTTAATTTAATTATTCTTTAATCATTAAGATTCCATTATGTGTTTTTTGTTATTTTTCTTGAATTACTATTGTAGATATGTTATTTCACATTTGATTTTATGTAGTTGAGATTGAGAAATCCTTTTATGAATTTATCTAGAATAATTGCAAAGAGATGTATGCAATCCTAAAGATAAGTTGATAGAAATCTTCCATATTAGGGTTAAAATTAATAGAGGAATTTATAAATCAATTAATGTAATTCTAAGGATTTTAATTAAAAATAGATTTCAATTGATTAATCTAGGATTTGTTGTTAATAATAATGAGAAAGATATCAACCTAATTAGGGAATTTTCATGGTCCTATGTACTTTAGATTAAACTTGATGTTTGAATGTAAAAAGTCCTATAGGAATTCGCAATCCATATACCATGCCTTTATTGACTTTTCAAGTTCAATCTTTATTCCAATCAATTAATTTTATTTACTTATTTTAGATTTGCATCTTATCAGTCTCCATTGCTATAATTTGTTATACTAAATAATAAAGAGACTATTAGTACTAGTGATTATAGTTTTCATAAATCAATCTATACTCATCAAAACTACCTACAACTATATCGTACACTTGCAGTAAAACATCCAATGAAATTTTTGGCACTATAGCTAGAGATTGTAATATTAGTACTATATTAATTTAGTCATTTTTAGGCAATTTTTATTTCGTTTTCTTTTATGTCTATTTATTTATCCTTAGAGCTCTCTTTCTTGATCTATGTTTGTATCTTATTTTCAAGATTTGGGTATTCATTATGATATATATCAAATACAATGGAAGGATGAAAACGACATTATTCTCTGGGAGATTATGCGTCATTGGTTATGGCAATATTGGAAGCTTAGAATGAGAGGCATGGTAATATGTACTTGGATGAATAACTAGTATTTATAATGCGTTATGACATTTTTGGTGGTGGCCACCCTAATCATGAAAGCCCAAAACTAGACTATATATGGGAGTATCCAAATATAGTGATATTTAATGTGAATATATATAATAACTTCATAAAAGGAAATGAGATGTATATAATAAGGAAAGTGACATTGTTTAGATGATACTAAACACCTTGAAGCAGAAGATTGTCCATTGAAGGAAAACGATGATTAGTTTATAAAGTGAGATTTCTTTTTCATTTTTGGTTTTCTCAGCAATGACAATTTTACCACATTCCTCCCAACGGAATGAATTAGGGCCATCAGGAACTAGTCTCCATGTTGAGATTCCTTCAGGAGATTAAACGTTAAACATTGGTGGGAAGATAGACATAAAGAAATAACAATGATAGATTGTAAATCATCTTCAAAAAACAACCATAAACACAACTCATGCATCAAATGCATAATTAAGAACTCACAATAAACACCTAAACGGTTTTAGTGAATAATCACAATAAGCATGAACTCATATGAGGTATAAGTACTAAAAAATGCAACTTTTCCAACATCAAGCCCCCTAAATCAGGACAGTAACATACAAAAGAGGCGCAGTCTACCTATTTTAAGTTTTCTAAGAAAATAACCATGTGCTTCACAGGACTAGAGGAAAGCTCAAAGTCACAAATGCCAAGCAGGATTCATTTACATAAGTTCCTCAGTAGGTAAAATTCATAAACAAGTTGAGAAGATTCAGTAATAGTGAGATCAATAAAAACGATTCGACTTCGAAAACTAGCTAAGCAAAATCCAAACCCTCCAATGACAGTGTGCAAATAATATAACACAAAGAAATAACATGAATATTAGAAAACATCATATACAAAACATAAAGAAATCAACTTTAGCACCGCAAAAAAAAACTATATATAGATCTACATAAAGAACATCTAGTTCTACCATAGAAGGATAAAAATCACAACTTTTCTATTTAACAATGGTAAAATACTTGTTTTCTTTGAAAACGTTGTCTCGAGAGCCAAATGCAAACATCACAGATCTAGTAAGTAAAAGTATACTAAAACTTGTGACAAACCAAGATAGCCAAACAAAGGCCCGATCTTGTTAGTTAAAGGTTTAGAAGAGCTTGATAATCGTAAATGAAAATACATCAAATAGTAAAAAAAGAAGTGACAGGATTACAGATTGTGTTTTGATCAAGTTAATTGCTTTGATATGTGGGTAAGGCGTCAACGATTGCTAGTATGTACGAGAGGTTTTTGGATTTAAGAAGACTGCTTGAACGAGAACGTTAAGAAGGCTTTTATGTTGTGTGAATTTGAAAACCTAATACAAAACGACATCATTTCTATAGTTTAGGTAAACGATGTCGTTTATTGCTTGCTGTAGTTATTTGGAAGTAGTATTAATTAATTTGCTACGATTTATTGTATTTAGTTGACAATTGTCAGATGGAGCGACTAATATATGGTTCGTCGCCAAAGCCCGTCGGTTCATAAATAATTTTTAAAAATTTATTTTCCTATTCTAAATAAAACATAATTAAAATTAAAATTAAATGATTCATTTGAAAACTATTTGGAAATTAGTAAGTTGACTGTTCAAATAAAATAACATTGACTTACAATTTTCAGACAATTATTTCATTAATATAATTTAAAAAATCTTATTTGAATAAATAAAAATTTTAATTATTGTAATTAATATATGAAGACATTGTAATATAATTATTAAAGTATTTGTAACAAATTATATTTAAAGATTAGTGTTCGACCCCGCACAATTGTGACTTAGGAAGTCACAACCGTGACTTTTCTTTCATTTTGTTTAGAAAATTTTTATTAAACTATGTGTTTGCATGAATTAATGGACATGTTAGAATTAAGTAAGGAGTAAGTAGGCAATAGCTTAAATATGGAAGGGTAAGTTTGGAAAGGTAAAAAGTTGTCTTAAATTAATAAGAAAAGAAGATGAAGAGAGTCATGTAGAAGTTAGAAAGAAAATCTAGAAGAAACTAGAAGAAGAGAAGGAGAAACGAACCAGAAGAAAAAGAAATGATAGTAAGAGTTGAAGAATTTCTCTTTTGTATATATGCAGAATTTTCTTCTTTGTTGGGCTGTAACTTATGTTGGAAATGAAATGGTAAGCTGATTGATAGCTTTTGGATCAATTTTTCTTAAGTAAATTGATTTATTGGTAGTTTTGTATGTGTGACTTGTGTATGTTGGATTTGGGTCGTTTGGTTATTATGAGAATGTGTAATAGGCAGTAGAGGAATAAAGGGATAGAAATTGTGTCCTGACTTTCATGAATAAATTGTAATGATATAGGTAGAATTTGACAAAGTCTTCTTCATAGAAGTTTGAAATTTTTGGATATCAGAATCAAGAGTTATGTTGGTTACAAGTTCGAGTGCACATTTAATGCACGATCGTGGACTGGCCCCTTATTCCCTAAAATGCACGATTGTGCACATGCATGATCATGTCAAAGTTGGATTTCCCTAAAGCACACGATCGTGCTTAAACACGATTGCGACATTTTTTAGAAGAACGGTCAAGGTTTTCGTGTTTTTCCAAACTTATTGGTGATGATTATTACATGTCATAGCTGAAGGTTTGGGATTTTATGACGATTCCTATTTTCTTCGCTGAGTGTTGCAACGTTAAAAAAAATTAAGTAGGATAAAAATCAAACTGGCGGCCTTCTCCCCTCCCTTTCCCTTGTTTCTTCGTTTTCTCTGAAACGAAATCCATTTTCTTCGTTGTTTCTTCACCGCATCCTTCTACTGTTCTTGTCAGTTTTTTGTTCTATCTTTGGTTGTTTCTTTTTTCTTCACCACATCTAGTAAGTTTTTTTCATTTGTTGTGGGTTTGGTCGTGAATGTGTACGTCGTTCCCGAATGTACATTTTGTGCTACTTTCTTTGATTTCCTGAGCTCTTTGCATGGATTGAACATAGATATTGTTAGGTTTGTGTTGATTTGTGTTAGGGATGGTGAAGAAAGGGAACATAATGAATGATGGTTGAATTTGGGTGTGTTTTATGTTCTGCTCACAAGGTGTTCGATGAAAGTCCTCACTTAACATTATGTTTCATATTTTGTCCGAAAATTTATTTGTTTTCATCAAACACCTTTGTAGGGAATTTATATATAGGTCTTGAATTGTAAGCCACCTCCCATCTGTAAGTATTGAAGGTAATAGTTGATAGTTATCATCAAAATAATGGAAAAAATCAAACCCACAGCTATTGTCAACTGCTTACTAAAAGCCAAATACCATAAACTGGGCTTTTCATTCGAAGTTTTATAGGAATGATGGTCCTTTGGGACCCAACATTACAACATATTTTGATGATTTGGTTTACAAACTTTTATATTCACAGTTAAGCTAATAAGAACCTTACAAAGCTTGGTTATGCCCACTAATGCAATTCTTTATTTTCCAAAAAAGTTATCAATTTTATTATAAAAAACACTATCACCTTATCAAAGTGAAGGGGACAACTTTTTTGATATATAAATGCCTAAGGTAGGTCGACGTTGAAATTATATAACCTTCTTTCTTCTAGGTCTTAATTATTAGCATATCCTAATCTTCGTTCCTTGTGCACAATTTAGATACTTATAAATTATGTCATTATAATGTCTATGCATATTAAATATGATTTTAGGCTATTTACCCTTTAATTTATAGTTTTCAATTTATTTATAATAGAATTTATTATTCACCAATTCCATGGCCATACTATTTTGCAGATTTTGTGTTCCCCTTTTTGCTTGGAGTCAATAATCACATACAACTATACATCTTTAGGTACGTGAATTAGTAGTAACCTTCACTGTTTTATATATCGATTGTCGATTCATCTTGTTTTATATTATTTACTTTATTCTATGTATGAACTAGAACAACGTTGTTGACTGCATATAATATTAAACATAGGTTTTTTAGTCCAAATATAAAATGGAAAATGCATGTTATAACTCTATTATCTTCTTGAATTGTATAGCTAAATGGATAAGAGATAGATGTCTCATCGAAAATGGTCAACTGAATATGTAGAAGGAGTTAAGAGTTTCATGTAATTTGTAAAGGATCAAATGAGTGAGGAATGAAGTATTCGTTGTCCATGCATTGATAGCTTAAATGTGGTATATAATCACTTGCTCATCCAAGGCATAAGAAAATTCTATATTCCATGGATTTATCATGGTGAACATAAGGAAGCAAGTTCTAGTAAAAATGCTGGTACAACTTATTATGAGAGTTACAATAATGATGTTGATGATTGTCATGTGAATGATGATGGTGATGATGGGATTGATGAGATGTTAGACGATTGTCAGAATTATATAGAGACTATGAATAAAACAGGAATGCCTAATATAATTGGTAGTATGACAAAAGATGATTTTGGGAAGTTATTGAAAGTTGCTCAAAAACAATTTTATTTGGGGTGCTCTAATTTTTCTCAACTCTCCTTTGTTGTGAAGTTGCTGCATTTGAAGTTTTATAATAAATGGAGTAACATGTCATTTGACATATTAATTGCTTACTAAACGATGCATTTCCTAGGGGACATAAGTTACCGAAATCTTACTATGATGCTAAGAAACTATTAAGGGACCTTAAATTGGGATATGTTTCAATTCATTCTTGTAAGTATGACTGTGTTCTTTATTGGAAGGAAAGTAAAGAACTTCAGGAGTGTCTTATTTGTGGTGCATCAAGGTGCCCGGTGGATGATGGGAGAGGGAAAAATATACCGATGAAAATCCTTTGATACTTTCTATTAAAGCACAATTACAAAGGTTGTTTATGTCAATAAAAACAGTCATAAAAATGAGGTGGCGTAAAGAGAAACGTATTAATGATAACATTATGCGTTATCCAGCTAACTCAATGGTATGGAAAGAGATTGATAGAAAGTTCCCATGGTTTGGAGAAGATTATCCTAATGTTCAACTTGGATTAGCCTCAGATGCATTTAATCCCTTTGGTAATATGAGTAATTCATATATCACGTGGTCGGTGATTCTACTCCCATATAATTTACCTTTATGGAAGTGTATGAAGGACCATTTTATATTGTTGTCTTTGCTTATTCCAAGACCTATTGCTCTTGGTGAGGACAACGATATTTACTTACAACCATTAATTGATGACTTAAACGATATTATGGGAAAATGGATTACAAACTTTTGATGTTGTTGAAAGCAGCACATTTACAATGCGTGCTGCTGTATTCTAGACTATAAATGATTTCCCAACTTATAGGAATTTGTTAGGGTGGAGCACTAAAGGTTATATGGCTTGTCCTGTTTGTAATCATCAAACATATTTAGTAAGGATACGAAATAAAATATATTATGCAGGTCATCGTCGTTATTTGGAGCATGGGCATAGATGGTGAAGAAGTAAACAATTTAATGGTACAGTTGAGTTGGGTGAACCTCTGACGTATTTTTTGGGTGATGACATTGTTTACTAGCTATCACATTTGGGTGACATTACACCTGGCAAACACTTAAGTTATAGAAAGCATAAAAGAAATGATATTGAACTAAATTGGACTAAAAAAAGCATATTTTTCAGCTAGCCATATTGGAAGGAATTACTATTGAGGCACGATCTTAATATCATGCATATTGAGAAAAACATTTGTGAGGCCATTTGGGGACTGTTATAGGAATTGATAGGAAATCCAAAGACACTATTAAGGCTAGATTAAACTTGGAAGACATGGATATTAGAAAAGATTTGCATTTGAGAAGAAGAGATGATGGTTCATACTTTATTCCCCCTACTTGTTACAACATATCAAAAAGAGAGAAATAATCATTCTGTCAGTTCCTCCAATCAGTCAAATTTCCTGATGGGTATGCATCCAATATAGGTCATTGTGTGAATGTTAAAGAGGGAAAGTGTAAGGGTTGAAAAGTCATGATTGTCATGTAATTTTTCAATGACTGCTTCCTGTTGGAATACGTGGATATTTGCTAAAGGATATGTCTATTACTTTGGGTCAGGTGCAAAAGTTTTTTATGTAATTATGTTGCAAGGCACTTAAAGTTAAAGAGCTTGATAAATTGGAGAAAGACATAGCATTGATTCTATATAAGCTTGAACTATTATTTCCCCCATCGTTTTTTGATGTTATGGTTCATTTGGCAATTCACTTACCACGTGAAGCAAAACTTGGTAGACTAGTTCAATTTTGATGGATGTTTCCTATTGAAAGGTAATTCATATTAAATGCAACAAGTTTTTCCTATGTTATTTATTAGTAACAATTCCTAAGTTTTTAACTATTTATGTTAAGGTTTTTACGCTCTCTTAACCATTATGTATGTAATAAAGCTTAACCAGAGGGGTCTATTGCAAGGCTTATATAGTAGATGAATGCTTGGCTTTTTTCTCAATGTACTTAACTAATGTTGAGATGAGATTTAATAGACCAGAACATAACTTTGATTTTAATGATGATGATAGGTTGTCTATTTTCTCCCAAAAAGTTAGGCCACTTAGTGCTGGTAAGTATGTTGAGTTAAGTAAGGACGAATTCGAAATTGCCCATTGGTATATTTTGAACAATTGCGAGAACGTCGATACATACATGGAGTAAGTATATTCCTTTTCATTCAAACAATCATATTACAATTTCCTTCATTAACTCTGAGATCTTACTGTGTTTTTTTCCAATACAGAGCACAAGGATACAATTCGAAGCAAAGGGATCGTTAATGTTGAAGAAAGACATAGGCAAAAGTTTGTATCATGGTTTAGAAATTGAATAAATTTCATATTAATTAAATACTCTAACAATATGAGAATATGTCTCATGCTCATATTTATTTTCAATTTTTCATACAGATAATACGGTTACATAACCGTAACGTGCAAGAAGTGACAATAGCATTATATAGTTTGGTATATGGCCTTCATATTTGTGGGAACAAATACACAAGTTGCATTGTCATTGAAGGATGTCATGATAACAAAATCATTGACTTCTACGGTGTCATGTCTGAACTTATAGAGTTGCACTATATCAAAGATAAGAAGGTTGTTCTACTTAAATACAAATGGTTTGATCTAACTAACATGAGAGTGAACGACCATATTACTAGCATAAATGTTACTAAGAAACGGTATGATAATGATCCTTTTGTCCTTACAACTCAAATCAAACAAGTTTTCTACGTCAATAATACTGTGTTGGGTATCAATTGGAAGGTTGTTTAAAAGTTTCAACAAAGCATAGTCTTTGATTTTTGTGAATGACATATTGGTGAATTGGATGAAGATGTTGATGAAGTCTATCAAGATATTGGATTGGAGATCAACAATGAAGGCATTATAGTAGAAGATCCAGATATATCATCATTCCATAGAGGAGACGTCGAGCCCAACATAGTTCAACTGGATGAAGTTCAACCCCATCTTATCTTACAAATAGATGAAGACTATACTCAGGATGACTTCAATGACAATGACGATACTTTACTGAAACATAATAATAATGAAGAATCAAATGATAATATACTTAATGATGATAATTTTCTTCATCTTGATCATGATGATTGAATGTAAGTTTCATAGTTTGCATTGTTTCAAATGTTAATAAGATAATTATAGGTCTTATGATGTTGATGTTGTAGTTTTGTTAATTTACGATGACTATAAGCACAATTTTAATGTTTCAGTTATGTTTTTACAGTAATTGATGATTTTCAAAATCTTGATAATGACAATTTCTATAAATAAATTGTTTTTTTTTTGTTTGAAACATTAAGAAGATATTTGTCTAATGTTGTTGATGTTTACATAGGTTCATTATAATGGCATCTGGTTGAAACAAAAGAAAAAGGGTAGTAATGGGCGATAAAGTTTCTTCTATAGAACAACCAGCAATTGCAACATTGCATGAGGAAAGTCTACAACAACAACCTTTACCAGTATCGTCTGGTAGTCATGAGGGATCTTTAGGTCTATTATTGATATCCAAACATATTTATATTTATGCTCTAATTACATGTTTAGTGTGTTTTTATCATTATGTTTTTTTAGGTTCCAATACTGGCCTCAGAAAACAAGGTAGAGGTAAGACAAAAGAAGTTGAGTTGCAACGGATGAATGTTGCAATGAATATCAAGTTGTTAGTGACGGTTAACCCCAAACAACGACGCCTAATTGACAAGATCCAAGCTGCAAAATTGGCTAGTGAGTTGGGCATCGTAGTGAGGAATGGGTTGCCTTGCCTTCGGCATGTCAGGCAGTTGAAGGAAGACAACCTTTTGCAAAATGCTTTGGACGAAGTTTCGGTAATATTTTAATTCACTTCATTATATGTATTACCATTTTACTTAACTAAATTAATAACTTATCTAATATGTGTTTTCACAGATAAAGCTCAATATCATTAATATTGACATACTGAGGTTTCAAGCAGTGTTAGTTCACTATTAAAACAAAAGGTAAAGGATTACCGATATCGGCTTCATAAATATTATCGGTCTTTTCCTTCTGATGAAGAGATAAGGAGACATATGCCGAAACAGGAGACTGAAGAAAATTAGAATAAAATGTGTGATTATTGGGCTTCAACAAATTTCAGGTTTGTTTTTTCTCTTCATATTTTCCTTCCATTAATTGTATTTATACATTTCATGACTAATTCTCTTAATTTAGGAAAAGTGTGAGAAAGCTAAGGTCAACAAAGCAAAAATGACGACTCCTCATTACATCAGTTCCAGATCATTTTTCTTTATCCGACAAGAATTAATAAGTGTAAAGTGTTCAATTTATTATTCTATTTTTAATACAATAAATTCTAATTGGTTATATTTTATTAAATTCATATTATAGAGTCAAACACAACTCCAAGGGCAATAGTGTGATAAGATCACACTGTACAAGCACACAGATTACAAGGAAGGTCAAGGCTAAATGTCTGAAGAGGCACAAAGTAATTATATAAGTACAAATAAATTAATATGACAATTTATTTTTCTATATAATATTAAATAATAATTTTTTAGCTAGCTTGATTTTCTACTTTAAATTGTAAAACATAATGTAGGAGTTGTTGTAGATGTCTTGGCTGAGGGAAATCGGCCAAATGTCCATGACATTTGCAACAATGTCCTTAGTACATGATCAGGCTATATCAAAGGTTTTGGGTATGACCCTAAGCTTGTTAGTGCCTCTTCGTCACAACAGCATATGTGACGGCGCTTTAAAAGAAGAACCAGGCACTAAAGACAAATTACAATGTATAGAAGACAAGTTAAACCGTGGACTAAAAGAAGTTAGCAAGCTAAAAAAGTTAGTTAAAAAATGCTAGGTTCTGCTTATGTTAGTAGTAGTGACTCATATGAGGACTCTTAGTTTATAAATGATGTATAAATATTGTTTTATGTACAATGCATTCCATTTTATATGTTTATTTTATTTCAATTTACTGTTATTTACAAAATATGTCACTAACATTAATTATAAAAAATAATTCTAATATTCAAAAGTCTTAAATTTTGTAATAAATTAAAATAAATTCGTTTTTAACAATGATAATAATCATTAAATTCAAAATAAAAATTTGTCACTAAATAATATTAGCTATCAAAAAAATTCGTCACAAAAAGTCTAAAAAATTAAAATAAATTCGTTTTTAACAATTATAATAATTATTAAATTAAAAATTGAGTTTTGTCACTAAATATTGTTAGCTACAAAACAAAATTCGTCACAAAAAGTCATTAACTACGTATACAACCACGTCGTTAAAAACGTTTTGCTACAACCACGTATTAGTAGCTAAAACTTTTTTGCTACCAAAACAGAATCATTACAAAAGCCTTTTAGCAACTAAAGCCCAATTCATCACAAAAAGTTTTTACCTACGTTTACAAAAACATCTCTAAAAATATTTCCCTACAACAAAAACTTAGTAGCTAAAATTATTTTGATACCAAAATAAAATCATCACTAGACATAAATACCTGCGAATAAGGTTTCGTAGGAAAAAAACTTTTATCTACGAAATAGAAACGTCGCACAAAACTATATACGACGTTCCTCCTTATCGTCGATTATAAGTTGTACCAACGAATTATTTTTGTCGAAAAAATATTTAGGCGACGACTTCTGAAAAACATCGCAGATGTTGTTATGTTACCAAGATTCAGTGATGATTTAGGCGACGATATTGTTTCATCGCAAGTTAATATTTGCGACGATTTCTTTTTGTTTAGTGACGTTTATTTTCGTCACTGAAGCTCCTATTTATTGTAGTGAACCCAGACCAAGGATGCATGAATAAATATATTTGGCTCAAGTACGCCTCATGAACAGAGACCCATATCTCATCCAAAGAAATCTTTAAAGGCCAGAAAATGGCAGGTTGGAAGATTGTATGGGACAACCTACTAATTCTTAGATTTTCCTTCCTAGTGCGACTACTTATTAAGAGGAAGTTGCTTACTCTTAACATAATGCTCTTACTAAACACAAGTGACACTTGTTTGTTTTCTAAGGAAGAAAAAGCAACCATTACATATTCTTTTAATGAAATCTCTCTTCAGCGCTATAGAAACAATACTCAGAATATGCCAAACTGAAATGTATGGACATATATGCACAGATTTCTTAGACCAGCTACTCCAGAATAGATCGATCAATAGAAGGGATAGATTAGTCTCCATCATAGCATTTTGCTTTTCCATCTTTCAAATGTGGAAGGAGAAAAATCTTAGATGCTTCAAAAAGACGAAAGATCCCAATTATTCTAAAAAAGTAGCTCATTGCCTAGATCTATGAATAAATCGTATTGTATAAAGACTCTATAAAATGTAGTAGTCGTATACTAGTCTCCTAGAGTTCGTAAAAGCGAATCCAATTCTAAGTAGCCCAAGTACAATCTCAGTTGGGAGGGTAGAACGTTGGTTTATAAATCTGGACTTGACTGGCATCCAAAATTAGTAACTAGAAGGTATATGTAAAGGATATCAATGGATAAAGAAACTTCAACCAAGAAAAGGATCGTATCCTAAAGGAAGTCCACATTCAAACGTGAGGAGTTCACATGTCCTTATGTGGTTTAGAGTGGAGTGTCAAATATTTCACAATACTACGGTTACTTCCTATTTTACCCAACTTGGTTATTATTTTTGTACGAATTGGTCTAACTGATAAGACTATATAGAGACAATTTCTTAGCTCTCTTGTAATGTTTAGTGAAGCTTAATACGTTTGCTTCCCTATTCAATGTACTGTTCCATTACTTCAATGAATTCCTTATATTTTCAAAAGAAAATGATAGTGAAATTAGGTAAAAAGAGTATGGAGCAACAATGATGTGGTGGGGTGAAGAGAGAATACGAGAGTGTATTCACTCTATCTCCGATAAAAGAACGGAGGATTTTAATTTTACAGTTATATAGGGATAAAAACGAAGGGAATATCAATAGTAATTAGTCGTGATGATATTGTATGAAGGACGCCAAATTAAGAGAGAAAGCATCCATGTCTAGAAAAGAGAAAAAAGATATAGAATTTACTATTAGTTCATTTATTCTCCAAAATATCCTTCTTTTAATTATTAATATGTAATTTTCTTTAAAATCTTATTATGAAGATTTTCTAGTACATATTGTTACTTGGCTGATTACTATGGCATTTGACAATGTTTAAGTAAATATTTTTATTATATATAGTAATTAACTAGGATAAGAAATTCGAACGTGTCAATCCTTTTAGAATTTTTTAATTTAATGCTTAATCTCTTTAAATTTTCAGTTTAATGACTAATCTTTTAAAATCCATACAACTTTGGTCAAAATGTAAACTTTACTAGGCTTTTTTTTATTAATGTAAACTTTTAACTTGACAATTAAACATCTACATAACATGTGAATTTGTGGGCACCCACAAGAATTAGGCCCAAAATAACCCATAACTCGTACTTATAACTCATAACCCCTCTATCGAAAATAACCCAAAATGTTTCGTCCCCTTGCCTCCTCTCCACAACCCTAACTTTTTTACTTTTCACTCCACACTGCACTCCCCTTTTCTTACGTGGGTTTTATGTATTTTAAAATAACCTTTATTTGGTTTCATATAAGCCATAACCATGAACATCTATTTTTGCAAGTTATATCTTTTACATGAGATGGAGGTTGATAATTTTGTATTTTCTTTTAATTCAATAAATCTTTTTTAACTTTCTTTGTCAAGTTTTTTTTTTTAAAGTTTTGTACATTATGAGTTTCCTATTATTAAGAACACTTTTTTTTGCTTCAATTCTTGAGTATTTTTAGGTTTCTAAGAATAATTGCTCAACAAAAAAAATTTATTTATATTGTGAAGGTTTCATTATGGATTTTGAGAATAGGTTTCAGTTCTTCCTTATGACCTATTTAAAAGTTGACCTACTTTGTTGAATATTCTCAAATGGTGGTTTTGTTCACATAATTAAGTAGTTGCCCCATCATTGCTTTGTTGAATTATGCTTCTTTCTTGCATAGCTATAGGGATTGGTTATATTACTCCCATCTTATGGACTTATACTACCATAGGTGCATTTTCGTTTCTTTTATCTTGTAGAAATGAAGGATGCAGGATCCATTTAGTATTTGTGAGGTGCTTATCTTGGGAAACTTCAAATCAAGTTAATATTTAATAAGCTTGCAAACTTATACTCCTATAGGTGCATTTGATTTCTTGTCTTATAGAAATGAAGGTTTTAGGATCCATTTAGCAAATGTGCAGTGTCTCTGTTAAGAAAATTCGATTTAAGTTAATATTATTTGATATTAGAGAAAGATTGTTCAATGGGAGTTCAATCATAATCTAACTTCAAATGGATTGTTGGAGGGAAAAGGTGAAAAACAATAAAGAGCGCACAGTGATGGATGAATTCCCATGTAAAAGAAATAATAGAAAATTTCTCATGTAAGCTTTGAATGTGATTTTCCTTTTTTTGTTTTGTTTTTATTCTTCTCTTGGTTGCCTTTTCCCAAATGTACATTTTGGTCCTTCTTTTACCAACAATGTTAGATAAGATGGATGTACATCATCATAGATATAGTTAAATCCCAGCTTAAATAGAAGACCCTTTGCTCATTACTTATTTAAAAATAAAGGTAAGCTCAATGACCGTGTTAATCCTCCTACTGCAAGTCCCCAAAAGGACTCGCCTGAATATCCATCTCTAGGTACAATTATACTTCTAGTCTAAGCTCTAACATTATAACCAATCAACGATATAGGCAACTGTAGAGGTTTACCTTTCTCCTACAAAATTAGGCACTTAAGGAATGTCAAGTAATACGCAAACCACTTTTCTATTGTATAAGAAGTATTATGTGTTCAATGGTAGATCAATTTGTTTTTCTTATCAATAATGCTGCAATGTAAGTATATAAGTTTAAGTGTTGTAATAACATATTCAGCCTCTACTTCCCACTTAATCTTGAACATCATTGTAAATATAATTTCGTTAAATTTTAGTCATTGGTTAGCAATATAATGTTGCAGTAGTTTTAAGTCCAGGGTTACCAAAGTTTAATTTCATGTTGTTGAATTCTTTATGTCCCTTTATGATTGGTCTTCTTGTTCTTGTCTTCTTTAATTTATTTCTTTTTACAGTTTGATCTATTAGTTCATATAAATTAATAAGAATGATTGCTTGTTTCAATTCATCTTTTATCTTTCTTATTGTCTACTCTTTTACAAATTTGAGGTTTGTTAATACAAAAGTTACAAATAAAGTTATGAGGATGAAACCCTAATCAATTAAGTTAGGGTTTAATTTTTAGGGTCCTTATCAGCATCTAACATACTCATATAGATCCCTAAAAATTTTTGAAAAAATTCCACATTAGTGTAGTTGATGGAACCTCGATTGTTCTATTAATTTAAGGAATATTTTCATATTTTTTAAAAACTTAGGTTTTTTTATGCATTGTGAAACATTAGAGTCTAACTTAAATTTTTTGAAATGTTAGGGGAAAAATTTACCTTCAACCCAATAAAAAGTTGAAAGGTAAGATAATTGCCAACTTAAATTCAAAACATAAAAGTCCTTGTAATTTCTCAATACATGTAACCTTTGTTGAGTTATAACTTGTCTTTTCACTAGTGGTTATGGTTTCTCACCCTACAAAGTCTCATATCTATAGACTAATCTCTTTCTTTTGTTTGGCTTTGACTTTGCTATTCAACTTGATGGCTTAATAGTATAACTACTTACTTGGACATCATATGTAGTCTAGATTTGAAACATTAGTTAAATGTTGAAGGCTCATACATAAGAGAAGAACAAATAATATTAAATTTATGTATTAACTTACACTCAATATTTTAAGCCTATTAGTTGCAATTTGTTATGATACATCTTTCAATGATCATATGGTTTTGTAAGTCCTTATTGGAGGTATATTTGATAAGTTGCTTTCATTCCTCTCCTTGATAACTTATTATCTTTGGTAGAATTCTCCTAATACTCCTTCCTTATATTCTTCTTTGAATTATCTGATATTTTTCTGAACAGAGGTGGAAATAGTGGTCTATGTTGACTTTAGGCTATAATTTATTATCTTGAACTTGCCACACACTTATTCTTTACAAACCAATATGATACATATTTTTAGACTATTTTTTGGTGTACTAAATGACAACGATGATATGTGGACATAAGTTTCATAACATATCCTAACTTCTATAACTACATATCTTATGTCTTAAGTTCAAAACATGCTTAAATCTTTTCTTTAGTACTTCAAATCCACCAGAACCATTAGTCTCAAGTTCACAATTAGTAGTTAAATATTTATTAATTATCAATTTTCCCTTTGTTCATATACCAATGTCTTCTCTCCACTTAGTTGACATGTTTCTATTCTTAAACAATCTTTTCATCACATGCACTCTAATTTCTTCAAGAATTATGATAATATTCTTAATTCAAACTTATGTATTTTCATTAAATCCTTCAAAAAGATTATTATCTAGAACATCACACTTGAATAAGGTGTTCAAATATGCTCTTGAAAATTTTTCCTTTAGAATTCTTAGTAAATCACTATGAGCATCTTTTGATTCCTCTTCCCAACTGCTTTAACTATAAATATAAGTTAGGTTCATAATTAAACGATTTACAACGTTGCAAAAATAGTCTTTCTAATTTGAGTCCCTTGTGATCTCTCTTTCTCCAATTATCAAGCATGTGTCTTATACAAGATCTAATAATAAATATTGAATTATTAAATATATTTTATGAACATTAATTAGCAAATAATGAAATATATGTTGTTTCTGTTGGCCCCCAAATGTTAAGCATGATTTGAATAATTATGAAGTTTGTATAAGTGAATTTTGGGAGTTAAATTTTTTATTTTAATTATTATAATTCATAAAGGCGTATTTTGGGTAGATTACTTAAGGTTAGAAGCACTAAGGCATCAAAGGAAGGGTAAGGTGGACTTCTCTCACCCATTAAGGGTAGAATGGGAAGAGAAAAATGTTGTCTTGTAAATTAGAAGACCAAAAACGTAAATGAAGGAAAGAAGAAGAAAAAGAGAGAAAGAAGAAGAG